>KK114053.1:15524-32401 GCA_000611955.2 Stegodyphus mimosarum
TGTGTGTGTGTGTGTGCGTGCGCGTGTGTGTGTATGTAATGATGATGATGATAATTATTTAGATGATTCAGATTCTTTCAATCAAATAGCCGATGTTGTAGATGATGATGGCGTGTAGACGGCATTCATAGGTAGTTTCAGTTAAATTTGAACCGTTGCACCGATTTAACATGTTTTATTTCTGGACATAATAATTCTTGAGGAGCACATTCCTATTATGAAACAAAATTAATTATTATTAATGGGAAGAATGGCAATGAGCGCAATCTACAAAACCTTCTTAATCACATTTGTAACTTTTCTGCATGTGAGAGGCGACATCTTTGCTAGACAGCAAGCAAGATAAGGAATGTGTTCCCTTCAAAAAGAATACCTGGGACGGAATTGAAAAAGCTGTGATACCCAAATTTTCTATTGGCAGTTAAAAGTTTCGACACTGATTATTTGAGCTTCAGTTAGCAAAACAATCTGCTTCACCAGCGTTATCTAAAAGTCATGTGACATTTCTCTTGAAAATTAAAATAAGAATTTTGTTTTTAGCATATTTTCATCTTACATACATTGTTGCGAAAAATTCGGCGGTTGCGCCTGTATGTAAGCTTTCCGGCATAGCACTAGGGTTGCCATAAAATAGTGTATGGTAGGGTTGCCAGATTGGCGACTTTATCGCCCATTTGGCGACCAAATCGGCGATATCCCGTGGTCCAATCGGGAAGCTTCTAGAATAACTTCCTGTCGAGATATTTCTCGAAACCTGTGGAACCTAAGGAAAAGCTATATAAACCCCTGCGTTTCTGAGAGCCGGCATTGTGAGAATAGCTGCTTACTGTGAGTGCTAAGCTACGCGAGAGTTTTGTGAACGGAAAGCTATCGAGATAGTGCTTTGCCGTGAAGCTACCTTTACAGTATAGCTTGACAGTGTATTGGTGATTGTTCCACGGTGTTTATTATAAGTTTAGTGTTGCCGTGAAGCTACCTTTACAGTTACAGCCTGAAGCTGTGTTGCTGATTGTTTCAGCGTATTTATTGTAGATTTTCGACGCTTTTAAAGGTAATTTTGGAACTGTGCTGTAAATAGTGATTCTTGTAAATAAATTGTGCTTTTTATTGTTCTGCATCGTGTTTTCATCGGATACACTCAAATCCACGAACCCGTATAACGCAACAATATTATCTGTGATATAATATTAACGGAATAAATATTTAAAAAAAATTATTTGATTATATATCATTTGTTGCATTTTACTTTTTTATTAATTGTTAAAAGTTTAAATGGTCAAACAAAAAAATGAAGGGATTTATTACGTAAACAATTTAACAAGCTTTGGCGTTTGCGAGTAAGTGTGATGTAAGTTTAATCAAAAACTGGAAAATATCAATGCAAAGTGTGTTATCTGTTACCTATTTGTATTTAGTATGCTATTGAATTCTTCAGAACTGCTTTTGCCCTTTCTCATTTTTAAACTAACGTATTGATTTTAGTTGGAAAAAGAAAGGAAATTAGTAATGATACCTGGTATAATGCATATAAAATACGCGGCAGACGTTTACAAGGTCTAAACCATCTTTTTCCTCAGCTGTTAGTAACAAATAAAACCCCAGACCATCTGACAGACACATAAGGAGAACATTTGAGAGCGTTTTCTTAAAGTGGCAGGATAATACCGAGAAAAAGCATTTAAGGTCATATCCTGATATAAAGGAGAAATTATTAATCAAGCTCCTTGAGGACTACAGATAAATAAGGATTAGAACTCGGATTGTTAATCAAAACAAACATATATTTGTGGTTGTAAAAATCCGCATTAAGTGCCTAGAAAATCTAATTCGCCAGATAAAAATATATTTTGAATAATTTGGGCTGAAGAAAACTAAAAAATATAATTTTCCAACCAGCAATATCGCAGAATGGTTGTCATACTCATTTCAGTTTTCCGAATGCAATTTTGATGAGAAATTTTAAGGCTTGACTTTGTTTAAAGCAAATCACACATTCTAATATAACTGGGGAACCTTCTAACGTAAAGTATTTCTAAAAAGAATTGTTTAAAATAGTAAATTCAATGATTCATTTCAAACTTTCTAATGGCAAAAAACTGTTTGAACCAAAGTTCAGCAATTCTGTATAGAAGTGTAAAAATGTATCTCAGTTTATTGGGTACCTATGTTCATATTTTGTAACTTCCCTTTTTACTTATCGCAGACAGATGATTTCGCCCTTCACCATGTATTCCCATGCCAAAGCGTACGAGTAATTAAGGTAACCACATAGATGAAGATAAATATAACCATTGATGGCGTGGATGGAAAAGAAAATAACAAGAAACTGCTGATTCCAAAAGATCTGAAAGAGCCTACCGAAATATCGATGGTAGCCTCCCTGCCCTCACCCACTTACTTTCATAAGAAGGCGCCACACTGACGAAGTGGGGAGGGAACCGATCGTTCGACGTTCAATGCACGTCTTTCGTTTATGGTTTGGTTATGAACTCAACCATGGTTGCAAAAGAAAGATCAGCAATTGTGCCGGTCGAATAGCTGCATCTTCTTTCTTGCTTCCTACTACTAAGAAAGCGGTAAACGTTATGGTTGTTCTTTCCAAACTCATTTCTGACTCCGACGGACAGGGCGAAATTTAACAGATGGATGTCGCATTGAATTTTTTGCGAGGGCCTGGGGAAACTTCTTGTAATGGCGCTACAGATTCTTTTTATAAGGTAAAGACATTTTAAATTTTGTGTGACGTTTAAAACTTTTTTTACTTTTTACATAAAAATACTTTTTGATGAACTGAGAAAAGTTTCTGTGTACGCTTTTTATATCTTATCTTTCAAAAAGCGTTGGTTCGTTTGAAATGTGCGTGATATGCAATCGGTCATATTCTCGTACATCGACTGTTACTAAAAAAGGGGGGATTAAATACTTTGATAGAGGGAAAGGAACATTCCTTCAGAATGTCTCAAGAATTGAGATATGAAACTTTTTTCCTGTTTCATCTGTGTATTCTCAAAAAGTGTAAAATAGTCAAAATTAGCGAAACATGAATGTGATTAATACAAAATATTGGGTATTATTCATAATTCACACGTTATTAATTTCGACTCATCAATACTTTTAAAATGATAGAAAATAACTTTTTCCCATTTTCAGTGCCTTCTTATTTTCTTTTTGGATTCATGAGTAATTAAGTTTAAATAAATGGCAGGCAATACGTTTTTTATACAGGCCTATGTTTTGATTCAAAAATACTGTTGCGTGCGTATGGGTTCATAATAGATAAATAGAATATACACAGAACCGATAATAGCTTGATAAAATTTATTTTACCAAAAAGAACACTTTACAATTCTAGAACTTTCCAAAAAAGTACTCGTGATGACAGATGTTCTTGGTGTAACAGAGCACAGTCAGTAGTTCCACTTCAAACTAAGAACATTAAGCACAATGTAAATCAAAGCCTATTTAAAGAGCGAAACTTACATGGCGATATCTGAATACTTCGCTATCGACTCTGAACTGAAAAATTGAGAAACAGATACTCTGAACAGAAAAACTGAGAAACAGATATTTAAGTCTTATATAGTTTTCTCCCGGCCGCCGAGAAATCTCTACTACCTTCCAACTTCTCGAAATTACTGGAAGGTTAATGAAGACCGGATAAAATTACACTTACATATAGGGATCAATTACAGTTATTCAATTGTAACACCACTCATAATTATTAAAGACGTGGACAAAATGTCACCAAATAGTCGCCAAGTTTGGCAGCAAAAATTAGTCGTCAAAACCTTGGCGATATCTCGCTATTTTAGCGAATTAAGCATTTACTCGATGTTAAATAGATCTTATTTTTCCGGCAAGGCTTCGCCCTTTCCAGACTTTTCATGTTACGTTTTACGAAAGCTACTACATTTTTTTTAAATATGACTTCATTAAAATTATATACATATATACAAAATTCGTAATAAAAGGTACTTATTTTTAATCGCAACAATTAATACGGAAGTATGTTTTTGTTTAATTTGCCTAATACAAGTCTAATACAGGAAAGGCAGTTTCATAACTGTAATAAATATATTTTCCTTTTAAGACAAGTAAATGACTTAATGATTGATAATAATATAGAGCTCTTATAAAAGAGCTTTCTTTCTATGTTTTAAGGTAACGTTTTGAAGAAACTTAGTTTTCACAGCTCTTTTAAGTATTTACAATATTTTCTTAATTGCTTTCTATCAATTACTGAAACGCAGTTTTCTGTCTTGCTGTGTATAGGTTTCTAGAATACTTCAGGATAGAAGATAAGCGTTTTATAAATTGTTTCCTATTGTTTGCCAATTATATCAGAAGTTGTTTTCCACTTCACAATCAAAAATAATTCATGGTCCATTGAATTCAGTTTTTATCGTTAAGTGATTTATTTTCAGACTTACAGTCTCAGTTTAAAATTTACTTATGGGGGCTGAACAAGGCAATAAATACTGAAAACCGTAATTATTCTACGTTATAATTATTAATAAATCTGTTCCTCTTTCATAAAAAAAAAGAAAAGTGAGGCAAATTTGGAATTTCAAACATTTCTTAGAAAACATTTTTCAAACAACTTCTTTATATAACACGCAAAAAATATCTGAGATTCAATACAGACTATACGAATTCGGAAAAAATCCTAATTAATAATAGCAATAAACAACTTCGGCATTGTTAAGTATTTTCATTCTCCTCATCACGTGTCTTCGCAGTGTAATCAGAAGCATGTCCGGCTGGCAATCGAAAAATTCGGAGTTCGAACCATGTTAAAGACTTTGCACATTTTCAAGTTTCCTGCTTGGACAAAATTAATGATTGTTCAACGTTACAAAAACTGTAGAAGTCCAATCCAGAAGTTAACCTGATTTATATCTGTAGAGTTATTAGGTTTATCTAAAAGCGCATATAAGATTTGGATCCGACCGCCCCATATTCCACAGAGCCCAACAAGGGAACACAGAATCCTGTGTTAACTCTATCCAGAGCTATACGCAAACTGAAACGTAGCAGTTGCCTTTCCAGAAAGCAGATATTCTCGAAAGCTTATCCTCAAGCCGCCGAAATGTAAGTCCGGAGACCAGCCGATTGACACCAGTGAGAACAACTAAGTATCTCCCATTTAGATGAAGCAGAAGCCAAAGCAGTTTATTGGGGTAGGTACAAGAAGTGAGCGGGGTGCCACAGACTTCACCATGGATCGACCCCAGTATACTAACCATCTTTAGAATTAACCGCACCATGGGGCCATTAGTGCATTGTTGAATTCAAATGAAAGAAGTAATGGGCTAATGTTGGGGATGCGACTTCTTTGATATTACAGTTGGGTATTTTCTATAAGATGTGTTCCAGCTAAATTCCAGATTTATTGAATCGTACAGATGTACAGCCTGTTATATTGTTCAGTACATTGTGGATGCTGATTACATTCGACATTTCTTACTTCTGCCTAACAGGTTTCAAGTCTGTAATGGCTTAATATTTTTTTTTAATCTCGGCAGGATGTGTTGGGGACAATATCTCGCCCCTCAACTACCAGGACTCTTTTCTTTCTAACGATATGAGTCCCCACGCACGGCAAATCTGTGGACAGTTTTCTTGCCATTTGAAGCTAGAAACAAGAGCTGTAATGAGGACCAACCTCTGAACAAACAAGAAAAACAAGGTATAGTAGTAGCCAAAGCTGTATGTAAGTAAAGCGTCGGCACTCCTATATTATAACATGACGCCAAATTGCAGCGCCAATCCACTGCAGTGGTGGCGATGTAAACTAAATCTCTTCCCCTCCTCCTTTCCCCTGCAGTGACGTCATGGAGGTTGGAAGTAAGATGGAGAGGCCGCAATGAGTTTTGATACGATTGGATGTAAATATTTTGCAATTGCGTCGTAATTATATATATAAATGTATATATTTTCTATTTGTACAGTATTGCAGAGTCCTAAGTATACGAAAAGAATACATTTTTAAGCAAAGTTTATTGTTATTAACATTAAAATTATGCATTATTTCTTCTGCACTTGCAGAGCTTCTACCTAAAATACTTTCTCAAATATGACATGATTTTTTTAGCTTCTGAGGCATCTTTTAAATGAAAAAAACCCAAGTCAATTTGTAATTAATGCTCAATTCGGTCCATTTCAAATTAGCGTTCTTTTTATTTTAATAGTCAAATACATTAAATAGTACATAACTTTCTCTGAATATTTCTGAAAGGGAATAAAAAAAATTTTTTTTTAATATTATTTAGAACTTGTACCTGCGTTATTATAAAATATAGGGGAATAATTCTTTTAATTATCAGATTTTTTTACCTTTAATTTCAACAATACATATCCTAAAACTCGTCTTTATTGCTTCCTTAAAACTCTTCTCTATTACTTCCTTAAGTACGCATCGTCTCAAGGAAAGGTGTAGAAATGTAGTCCATCAGATTTCGACTAAATCTTACTCTTGCAATCCTTAATCCGCACTATCGATACGCCATTAGAGAAAATTTAAAAAAAAAAGAGGTTCTGAAAAGAGCCTTTTGTAATTAAAAAGTACAAAATTAATAAATTATAAATAACACAACCAAAGCACGTTAGAAGCTAACAAGATTTCGGTAGAATCAAACAAACAACCAATGACTGAAAAGAAAAGGAGCATGCGCAGTTTTACTGATTGTGTTTCCACATCGCCACCGCTACGAGCGCTGCGGTCGTTACGAAGCGCAATTTCTCCCATTGAAGTGTCGACGCTTTACTTACATACAGCTTTGGACGAAACTCCCTTTTTCCCCTCTGTCATCCCGAAACCCGGGCGATGAGCAAAAGTGAGGTTTGGGGTCTAGACGCTTGTGTTACCAGGTAGCAGAGATAGGCGCAGCAATCGCTTCACATGACTAGCTAAGGGCTAGTTATCCGACAACTGCACTAGGCAAACTCAATTTAGTAAAAAATCCAGTTTGCCTTTTACGTGTAACGAATTTTTTTTTTTTTTTTTTTTTTTTTTTTTTTTTTTTTTTTTTTTTTTTGTTTTTTTTTTTTAATTCATCTGTTCTCCCAAATTCGAGATCCTCTGTGTTACTTAACATTCAATGCAGATACCTCCTGCCCAATCACTAAATTGTAAACCAAAACTTTCTAATTTGAACTGAAACTATTGGCACCCTCCTTTCTTCCTTTGAACTGCTGCATTCTCTTTTGTGCAAGATCTCCTGCTGGCAAAACACTGCTGGTATTTGCCTACGATGATGTCGTACTTTAAAACCTGTGTACATGGAACTTATTGTATTCAAGTATGATTACGAAATATCTTGTCTGCAAAAGGATGATTTGATATGCATAAAAAATAAAGACTGATTCTTCAAGCTTAGTTGTGCTAAATGCGTCACCATGCTTTTCCGCTCAGCCCTACCTTCAGCCACTATGATCTTCTCGGCCATGATGAATATCGAAAGATGCTAAAAAGTACCAGATCCCTTCATCTTATGCATTTTAAAATCATTACATATACATAAAGATAGAAATTTAGAACTAATTTTTCACAAAGACCAAAAATTGAATTAATAAATTTCAATAATTAAGTGTAGAATACATATTCTTATACATATGAGGCACGCTGGGGGCTCTTAAAAACTTAAGAGAAAATAGATTCTATTATATATACCTGTTTTCTTTTAAATTTAAACATATAAATGTAATTCAGCAGATAGTATATAAATGTAGTTCAGCAGATGAGATAGGTTCATAAATATATATATGTAGTATAAATAGAAAAATGTAGTTCAGCAGATGAGACAGGTTCATACGCTATCTTTTTTAAAAATTCCCAATTGTATTTAACCTTTGAAGACACATCTTTCAAAATTCCAGTTGAATTTTTTTATTCACACCTTAAAAATAACTCTGCCACTTATTATTGGTATTTTTTCCCCGATAATATTCAGTTCAATAATTTAGGCACATTTCAAAATACATATGTATGTCCATAGAGATATACTATTGAGTGAATGCCCTTAAACTCAATAGTGTATAAACTAAACTATTAATTCAAGAAAATGGCATTTTCTGATTTTCTCTATTGCTATTAGAATTTCTTTTAGTTTGGCATTTTTTTTTATATACACATGATAATAGCCAACCCACATATGTGCACTTACATGCTTTTTTATATTTAAATGTTCTTTTGTTGGTCAGTGTTTGCTCCATATATAACACTGATAGTTATATAATACAATATGCATCCATTTTTGCCTTTTCTTCTCAGAAAATATTTTTTTATTATTATTATTCACAGTACCTAGGTATTCTAAACATTTTTTTAGACTGGCTGGGGCAATTTTTTGTAAGTGCATGAGTGACCAGAAAGCATCAAAAAAATTTCTTGTAGTTTAGGAAATCTCATTTTAAAAGTCAAATAAAAGATAACTTAGTCAATGCAGCTTCTTGTAATAAATATTTAAGCTCAGAATGGCTTTTAATGTGTAAAATATATGTACTTGGCATTACTGCAGAAGCCAATTACCAACTTGAACTGAACTGCATTATGTGATATTTTGCCTTTCATTGTATTACTGATTGCATTATGTAATACTTTGTAACTTACATTGCCTTAGGGACTGCATTACATATGATAAAGTATACAATGGCTGCCACCTGTAGGAAAGAAACCTTTATTAGGATTTTGTAAGAGATCTTAGGTTATATTTATATTATGCTATACAAAAAACACAAAAATCTTGTGTGTTTCTCTGCAAGCCTAAAATAATTACTACCGTTTTTCATCTTCAATCAATCAACCATTGGTCAACGTATTTCTAAACAAAAGATGGTACATGAATATTTTAAACTAAAGGTTCATAATTTAACACCATGAAGGTGAACTTAAATTATGATCCTTTGGTTTAAGCAGTTTGAACAAACTAAGTAATTTAAATGAGAACTAAAGTCATCTATAACAGATTACGAAATATTATACAAATATGTATTCAAAGTATGATCATAGAAACTGGTTATCGATTTTATTGCCAAAACAAACAACACTTTAGAATCACTGAAAACAAACAGAAATTTAATTCATGCTGCACAAAGCTTGGAATATGAAGATCACAGACAAAATGTTTCAAACACTGAAAATGATTGTGTAAATACAGTAGACTCTAGATTACTGTGGTAATCCTTAGGACATCTCTGGCCAATCCAAAATAAAAATTAATCCAACAGCCGTTAACAGCCAGTTAACAGCCAACAACAGTTAAGCCAACAGCAGTTAAGGGGAAAAAAAGAAGAATCCATATTATAAACAACAGAAAAATGATTTAAAAAATTTACCTATATTTGTAAACCATTTTAGGTAAAAGTTTACAATTGGGTGCCCCTTGTTTATTGGCGATTCTTTTTTGACGCCAAGATCGACGCCAGGAAGGCACAATTTCAAGATGGTCACTACACAAAACCAAAATAAGAAGTCAAAGAATTTCACTAACTCCATGTCAATGTACACATCGACCTATTTTCACTTAAAAAAACATCAGAGAATTGTACAAACTTAGTCATTGCATATTGCTTTGACTTTGTCCATGGGCACATCGATTTATTTTCACTTAAAAAAAATCACGAAGCTAAAACCAAGTTAAAACTCTCATGGTAACCAGAAATAGGATTTCATCACCAAAACTGAACAAAATTTTTCGCCAATCGAAAGGGCACCCAATTCTAGACTAGGGCCCCATTTTATATTGGAGAATAAGTTCATTTGATACATTCAAAACACAGAGAACAATGTTTTGTTTATATTGTTCTAGTGTGGCGATAAGATATGGGAAACATAATATTAATAGCCATGCACTATTTTTAATGAATGTGCAATTTATTTTTAATGGATGATTTAACAATGCTTATATATCCTAGATCATGTACAACTATATTACAGATTGCAGCGGATAAAAACAGTTTCTAAATACTGCGGCATCATTTGCTATCACTGCTGTTATGTTATACATGATCTTTTATATTTTTTATTTCTCACAGAAGTTTTGCTTTACTCTGATAGCATTTTCCCCCCATGTTCTATAATGAACAAATACAACCTTGTTTGCAGACAAGGCCTGGGAAATCGGGAATTGATTGCAAATGCATTCATTATCAGAAAATGGCAAAATAAAATTTAACTAGAGAACTAAATTAAGTTACAATTCTTTTAAGCTTTGCATTTTTGAATTGGCAATATTTTATTCCTTTATGAAGGACAACTAATTCGATATATTTACATATAATTATCAATTTATACTTATAAAAGAAAAAATAGTTTAAATGAACAAAAATCATATACAGATTTTTTTAAATTAACTTAAAGTTTTTATACCTGTGAATAAACCTTTTAATTTTTAATACATTTATTCCAGCTATCTCTAAACAAATGTAAAAATAGTACGTAAAAATGCATTTAATATTCTCATACACATATAGTATACATATATACATACACATATATATATATTTAATTTCTTCACAGAAATAACTTCAAAGATAGCAATCTATTCAATCAAATGTTTTTAAAAATTTGGCTCTCGACGAAATCTAAAATGTAGCATTTTTATAAACTAAATAGGATTGAGTTTAGTAACTCACTCAGTATTATAAATCTGTTCTTAAGTTATTAAAAACTTAAAACTTAAAAGTTATTAAAAACTTAAAACTTAAAAGTTATTAAAAACTTAAAACTTAAAAGTTATTAAAAACTTAAAACTTAAAAGTTATTAAAAACTTTAAAGAAAACCTCCTTGTGATATTTATTATTTTCAATGACATATTTTCTGTCATGGCAAAATTTTTGGGGACCTAATCCCTAAAATAATTAGTCTGTTGTAAGTGCTTAGCTTAAAATTGTTCCATGTATTAAAATGAAATTTGCATATCAATATTAGACTGCAATCTCTTTTTAAGCTTTCAGTTTTCATATTCTTAAATAACTCTTTGAAACTATAAAAGGAAATGGGTAAATGCTTTTAGGCAGCAATTCTCAACCAGTGGTATGTGTACCACTTAAATTCAAGAATTAAATACCTCAACATCCTGTTTAAGTTTTTTCTCTAACACTCATAAATTTATATGATCTGAGATTTTGCAAGGTCAATAGCCACTCACATACTTAAGAAAAATAATCAGTTTTTATTTTCACAAATATTCTTTTAGCCATTGACATAATAAAATTTGTCATAAATGATGTTTTTAAAAGAAGTAACAGAAATGGATGTTGTATTTAATAGGAAATAAAAATAAGTTCCTATAAAAAGATAATAGTGTATTATTAATTCTTTTAGAACTGATTAATTTATTAGCATGTCTACACATTATGTCGCCACCATTTTGGAGCCCACATTGTTCTAGCTTCAATTAGAATAATTTTTTACATCAATTTGCTGTCTCTAACAGCAGGTATTTTGTCTTCTTGTTGCTTTGTAGTCTTTATTTTTCTACGCGATTTGAGAATCATTTGTTTTTGAAGAAGTAAAAATATATTGTGTATTTAAATATTTGTGAAAAAATAATAAAACAAACCTAAATTTTCAAAATGGAAAAATGGCTATGATTGACTAAGAGGAAAAGTGGTGATTCACGAGTGATGGATCCAGGAAAATCTACTAAGAAAAGAAAAATTGTCAGAAAATATAATGAAAGTTTCAAAAATAGTAAACAAGTAATGAAAGCTTTGTTACTTCAGGTGAAAAAGCTCTGAAAGCTAGTAACCTAGTAAGCCTAAGAATTGCCAAAACTCAGCAGGCTCACACTACTGGAGAAACCCTTACATTATCAGCAGCTAAAAATATCATTTTAGCATTATTCAACGAAAAAACGACAAACGAGCTTAATAATATTCTGTTATCAAATGATATAATAAGTTAACGAATTCATAAAATGGCAAATTCCATAAAAGAGATAATCATTCAAAAAATAAAACACAGCGAATAATTCGCATTGCAGTTGGTTGAAAGTACTGATAAAACTAACTTTGTTCAATTATTAGTTAGTATGTGTTTCGAAAAAGATAAACGAGTTGAAGAGCATTTATTTTGTGGATCTCTTCATGACAATGTAACTGCAAATGAAATTTTCAAAGCAGTTGTCAATTTTATGTCTGAGAATGATATTCCTTGGAATAAGTGCAGTGCCATATGCAGATACAGAGCTCGGGCTTTAATAGGAAAACATTCTGTATTATTTCTCAAATAAAGAAAGCTGAACCTGAAACTAAATTTACTCACTGCTTCATTCATTACGAAGCTTTAGTAGCCAAACCAATCGACGAAAACGTAAAAATAATTTTGAATCAAGCTGTGAAAATTATTAATTTTATTAAAAGCAGAGCTTTGAATTAAAAAATATTTATGATTTTATGCAAAAGATAGGCAGTGAACATGAAATGCTTTTGTTACATTCCAATGTAAGGTTGTTACCCAGAGGCAAAGTTTTAAATCGTTTTTATTTGAACTTCAAATTTTCCTGTCATTCAAAATTTGATTTGCAAAAATGTTTATTTAATGAATTATGGTTGGAGTGTTTAGCATATTTAGCTGGTATTTTTTAAAGTTCAATGAATTAGATTTAGTATTAAAAGGCCAAAATGTTAGTTTATTTGCCATTAGAGATAAAATAAATGCAATGATAAAAAAAAACTTGAGGCAATAATCAAAGAATTGGATAATAATATTTTAAGCTTTTTACCACTTTAGAACGTTTTCTAACCAAAAATAATTTGGAAATAAAAGAAGAATTAGCATCCGACATTAAAAAATCATAGTTTTTCATTGATAAATAATTTTAACATGCATTTTCCCGAGGATTATGAAAAAGAAAATTGGATTAGAAATCCATTTTGTTCAAATATACCTAAAATTTTATCTTGTGAAGATAAAGAACAATCATAGAAATTTCCTGTGATCAAACTCTAACTGAAGATTTAAAAAATAACACACTGTATAACTTTTGGCAGAACTAAAAAAAATAATTTAAAGGCATTTCTCCCAAATTAATGTTATTAAATTATAATTATTAAGTTAATTAAATAAGTTATTTTATTAAACTATTAAATTTCTATTGCCTTTTTGCATGACCTATTTGTGTGAACAAGGATTTTCTTCTATGTTACTGAAAAATAAATACAGAACAAAATTCAAACTGGATCCTAATTTACAGCT
The DNA here is from genome assembly GCA_000611955.2 of Stegodyphus mimosarum. NCBI lineage: Eukaryota > Metazoa > Arthropoda > Arachnida > Araneae > Eresidae > Stegodyphus > Stegodyphus mimosarum. The sequence goes on from KK114053.1 coordinate 28,727, forward strand.
AAAACTCAAGTGATATAAGACCAGACATAAAGAAATTTATCTCTCTCCAAATGGACTCAAATTTCACACTAAATTTTAGACTTAAAATATTATAACTTAAATTTTTATTATTAAAATGGTAAACAATTTTTAATATAATTTTTTAATGTGTGCAAATTCATATATATATATATATTTAATATTTCTATCAGCAAATTGAAATATAATCATTGTAAAATGTGATGGTGGTACTAAAGTTTTTAAATTTTTGTTTGGATAGTACACGTTAGTCAAAAGGTTGAGAATCGCCGCTTTAAGTTATCAGATGGTTACACAGCTTGATTAATAAGAACAAATATTCCTAAAAATTTTCTCTTTTTCACTTTACTACCTATACTTTCATCTATAGGCTCTTCTGTGTACTACTGCTCCTAATTCTATCGTAAGGTTCCTATTTAATTTGATCAGTATATCTACGCAAACATAATAAATAACACGAATAAAACATTTTTTATTAAAATTACAAGCCACTTTTATTCCAATTGCCTTCTCTATTCTTATAAGTTTCTTTAACTTAGTCTTATATTACCCATTAAGAGTATTCTTTTTGGCAATGGACTAGGCTGGGGAGACAAAACAGTAACAGTTTGCAGATCCATGTCTACAGCAATAATACAAATAAAACCAATGATATTGGTTATCATTAAGTCCTCATCAACTCTGTCAGCAGAACTTAATCCAAGAACTTGATCTACAAGGTCAATTCCAATCTGCACTGGTCTGAGGGTCATTTCTGAGATCTCTGTTATATCATCAGCAAAATTTACATATGGAGTTGCTACTTTAAAAATATCTATATCACTGAACTTAACTTGAAAGGAATGTGGCTGCAAAGGGGTTTGAGAACCATAAAAATATTCCCAAACTCGGCCATCTCTGATTTTGGATCTTAATAGTCTGCTTCTTTCATTAACAGCACCAATTTTTGGTACATACACAACATTAACACATGAAGGCATATCACGTTTCAACTGAGTGTATAATCTTTCTTCCTCAAGAACAAACAAAGTATCAATTTCGAAGGCCATGGCAGCAAGGGTTATTGAATTATAACCAAGGCCTCTTACCCATCCACAAGTATCGATGATTACACCAGATGAGCGGACGGCTTTATTAGCATTTCTTAAACATAAATTCATTGAATGACCTAACTTTTTCAGAAGATGAAAATATAACATAATGTTGTATCCAGGGCTCTTATAACCAAAATGATACACAGAAAGACCCTGTTGATCATATCCATCTATAATATCTGCTGGTTTGTTCATTGGGAGAATACATATATTGCCTGGAATTGAAAGAACATTTTGGCCAACATCAAGATCAATGAATATAGGCTTTCTACCTAATCGTGCAGCATAATTCAAAAGAATACGACAAAATGTGCTTTTCCCAACATCTGTGGGGCCTACAACAAGAGAAATAGGTCCTTTAACATCTTCTGCTTCAGCTTTTATACGACGTTCTTCTAAGCACGCATGAAGATGTACATGAATCATTTGAAGAGTATCCGAAACATAAGCTGCCTCTGTTTTACCTTTTAATTTAAGCTTACATCCTTGCCATGAAAATACAGCTATTGATGAAAATGGAGGAAATGTATAAACAGTACTGGTAACCATTTCTGCGCCAAATATTTCGGCGAAACCCATGAGGAGTTCCAGCGACACGGTTTGTTCCCCGACAGTAAAACGCAGCTCATTTTCAATATTAAGGTTAAATATTGTACTGTCATCATGTGTTCCTTCCATTTATTCTACTTCCACAAACACTGCTTACTAAAAACCAAATACAATTACAGGCATTCAAAGCACATCTATCATCTAATAGGAAAAATCGGTGAGACCTCACGCCGATCCATTCCAGACAAATTTTCGAATGAAATGCGCATGCGTCATTTGTTTTTATTGCCAATAAGTGATGGGAAACTATTGTGCTTTACAGACAACATAGTTACTGCCAGTGTGTTTAATAACAACTATAAAAATATTCTTTTCAGAACTCGTCAGCCTTTTTCGTTATAATTTCTAGTGTTACATTTACACACATTTCGGATATTGTTTGAAGAACAGTTTTGACGTGAAATGAAAGAAAAACAGCTTATTATGGTAGCTTGGACTATGGATGTCATGACGTACTTCCGTAGGGAGACAGCTGGGATACTTCTTCCCTGCTATGGGATTTTTCATAGTAGCAGATCGGATGGCGTATTCGCAAACTATCATTGGCTTTAACGTTTGCTTGTTAACTTAGCAAAGAGCACTAATAGCCCATATTGTAAGGATAGTAAGGAGCCAAATTGTCGCCTCTAAGACTATTGTCTGAACTTGGTTTAGTTTGCTTTACATGATTACGGCAATAATAATCAAATCATCGTAATTAAAACGAAATCAAACAATTAAACGGAAAAAAAATATGCTTATAAAAGAAAAATTCCGAAATTTGTAAATCTTTTTTTTATATTTGAAAGTTTTCCAAAAGTCAAACTACAATAAAATCATTACATACGGCAATGCTCACAAGGGCTATTTGCCTGAAGGAAATGATGCCTTAGAGAATTTTTTACTGTAACCTGATTCCTATTCACATTATATATGGGGATAACCACGAAAATCAAATATGCAGCCAGCCTATTCGCTTAATTCAGACTCCGAAAGGATTTTTAGAAAATCAATACCCTAATGATAATTTATAACCTAATGGTAATTTATTGCAGAGAAATGTACTCCCATAATGAGTTGTATTCAATCTAATCGCTTATTTGTACTATCAGAAGAAACTGCTTTTATTCACCATGAAAACAAAATGTAACACTCTAAATCGATAACATAAATTTTGAGGTAGAACATTTTAAGAATTTTCCTGGAAATATTGATTTTTATAACACTGGAATTTTTATTTGATTTCTTTTGTTTTCAAATTAAACTGCAAGTTTTCAGCTATAAAATTTGTTACACTAATTCCAGAAATTCATTTTAAAACTTTATGCATTCTAATGAAATCGTTACTGTCACAGCTATTAAGTTTGTTGTCAGTTATTTTTTAATTTAAGTACCACAGAATTTACGATAACTTTATTCTCACAAATGCCATTATAATATTCGAAAAACGACTCTTCTACACTGCAATAGTCCGGAAACCGAACGTGATTTGTTGTTGACGAAAAACGTTTTTAGTTTGTACCGATCAGTTTCCATTGTTCGCATTGAATGCAGTGGAAATATTACTGGTGTTCCTGCATGCCGAAGCTGTGGCTCTTAAGCTTTGAATTTGAGCACCAACGTTTTTAGTTTGTACCGATCAGTTTCCATTGTTCGCATTGAATGCAGTGGAAATATTACTGGTGTTCCTGCATGCCGAAGCTGTGGCTCTTAAGCTTTGAATTTGAGTACCAGTTTGATTTTGTAGAATAAACAGAAAAAATATATTTTGCCGTCTTCTTATGCGTGGTTAATGTTTTGGCATATTAAAGCAATTCGAAACTAATTAAATATTTTATTCTTTCTTTTCTGTGCAATAACTCTGCTATTAGAGTAGTACTATTTATAAAGCATATACAGGGTGGTCATAAAAAAGCTTTGTAAACATTTGTACTTCTAGCGTCTGTTCCGATTAACCGATCGAGATGAGATTGCA
>KK114054.1:0-27303 GCA_000611955.2 Stegodyphus mimosarum
TTTTAAATTTATTTGATGGTTAAGTTCGACCCAAGTGCGGTCTTTTACTTTCTGTATCTCTCCGGAGTTGGGAAGTGCTTAAATAATAGTGATTTAATAAAAGAGGATTTTAAATCCCTTTCAGGTGCAGTCATTTCCAGCCAGTACCTACATCAGAACAAAGCTAACATTTCATCAGCTCACTGTTCCAGTTCAGGACCTGAGACTTGAGGATAAGGACCCTCTTACAGACTTTACTATGTTTCCTAAAATGATGCACAGAACACTCAGTCCTGATAGTGGCGCAATTGAAAAAAAGATGTATTGTAAAATAAAATCGCTCTTGCATAGTTTACATATATCAGTACTCCCATGCAATTTTCTGATTTCGTTGTATGTATTGGATAATTTACATTAAATTGTTGAGTCATTGGGTTATTTTTTTGAAGCAGGAGACGGGAAAAATGTGCAGTGCCCTCGCGCAGACTCGAACCCTCGACCTCTCGTGTACCCGAGAGCGTGCTATCCTTGTACCGCGAAAGCAAGTGGAAAGGAGCGAGAAAGTACCTTATAAAATATTAAAATAAGGCTTATTCAGTGATATTCAAACGTTATTTTTCTGCATTGCCGAAAAGATAAAATTCAAAACATGTTACGAATTATATCAAAATGATGACTTGCGTAATAATAGTAGAAAAAAAATAAATTTGACACATAATACGATTATAAACTAATACTAATGTTAAACAAAAAAATATTCACATTAATTACTACAATTTGGCAAAATTTGACCCAGGTCTTATGAAACAGTAATCAGAATTAAATTTTTGTTTCCTGATGCTAACTTTGGTAAATTTAGGTTTGTAAAATATTTTGCTGATTATTACAAAAATTATTGCTCAATATTAATAATGTTACTTCGGTTTTTGTTACTGAATGACTAACTTTATTAATTCTGAATTAAATAGGTTCTTCTCGAAAAAATCTGAATTTTCTTTTATATATTATGAGCAGTAATAGCATTCATATAACAATTTTAATGCAACGAGTTTCGAAAATTACAATTTTGTGATCCAGATAATTAATCGTATTACTTAAACTGTGCTACTGATCATTCATCAATTGTTTAACTTATTAATTTCAATATTACTCTTGAATGGCGAAACATAGTGAATGAAGAAAATATTCAAATGTACACTGCGAAAAAAAGGAGGGGGGAAAGTTCTATATCTCCCGTTCTACTGAGCCGATTGACGAAATTCAAATTGCGTTTTTCATGTCTCGAAAACGCGGCTTAGGATATATATTACATTTATGATAGCATTTTTAATAGAGGTATTTTGACACAAAATAAGACCTTTTCTGAAATGACATACCATTTTTACCCCATATTTCGATTCTACGACTCAAATTATCCCTAATTATTAAATTTTGTAAAATTTGGTCCGAAATTTACGGAGAAATTCAAAAATTTATCTTGACGCATTTTTTTAGTTTGCGCCAAGAATAATTCACTTGGCGAACTCCTTAATTTATGACAACCTATTTCCCTTTCCTTTTTTCAGTCATACACTACGGAAAAAAGGTCATCGTTCGTACTTTCAAATAATTTTAACAAAGTGCGTAAACCATATTTGACGATATTATCGCTTATAACAAATGTGTCAAATTTCAAAACGCACCAGTATCTAAATTCATGTACTATATCTTAGGAAATTTTGAATTAAAAACTCTAGTTTTTTGCAGGTATGCTTAGAAATACATCTACTTTAAGATGATGGTAGAAATTTTGTATGTTGTATTTAAACATTTTCTTCGAAAAATTAAATAAAATATGCAAAAATTCTAATTTTAAAAATAAATGATAAAAAATGGGTGAATTTCATTTGGAATGAACTTAAATTTCGAAATGTGAAAGGAAGAATCAAATAAGTTTAATGAAAAAAGCAACATTTATAAATATATATGAAATTCGATTAACATGGAGGAGCTAAAATTTTGAGAGCTAAATTTTTAAAACTATAATTTCAGCCTTAGAATCGAAATATGGAAAAAATTGGTATGCTATTTCAGAAAAGATCCAATTTTGTGCCAAAATACCTATGTTAGAAAAATTATATATATAAATCTACTACATATCCTAACTTGCGCTTTCGAGACATGAAAAAACGCATGTTTAATTTCGTCAATCGGCCGAGTAGAACGAGAGATATAGAAATAATCTTTTTTTTCTCTCAGTGTACCCCCAAAGAAAATAAAATAAAATCCTTGAAGGACACGATATGTTGTTATTGTACTTGTTTGACTTGTCTTGTTTGACAGTAACATCAGAAGAAACCCATGAAATTCGTCGTGGCAAGGCGTGTAAGTTGCGCCTGTCTTGCAGGTGACAGTACGACTTCGTTCAACTTTACCCAGTTTTGAAGGAGAGCACTTCGGGGCGGGGAACGGGTCCGAGGGTCTCCCACCCACTCTTTCTCTACCATCAACCACTCGCCACATATTTAGACTGCAGTCATGCCGTACAGATATTATACATTTACAAACATCTATGCCTACTCCGGGATTCGAAACCAAGTATCAAGTCCACTTCGCTAACCACTATCTTGATTGCCGGCATTCAAAGATATTTTTCAGCCAAAGTAAGTTTGTGTTGGAGTTATTTTTCTACTTTACAGTTTTCAATGTTCAATACACATGAAAGTCAAAAAGAAGAAAAACCAACTTTAAATCATAACACGATAATAAATACTGCAAGGGTGTAAAATTGTGTGACAGACTAGATAAAACAACATTTAGACAGTAAAACCTATGTGTTCAAATATAACAGTAAATAGTACAAGATAATACTCCAACAGTAAAGTACTAAAAAAGTGCTGTGTTTAGATTTGGGCAATAACCCGTTCAAGTTTTATTTAAATTTATTGGGTCCAGTGTTCTAAATTATAAGTGAAAACATACAAGTTAAGTTAAATTAAATTTTTCATTTATTAAAGGTAAACAGAACTAGTAACAATATACATTATGTGGGTGGTGGTACAAGTCTAAGTGAGAAAATAAAGTAACATACCGTTTACACTACAAAGAGGGGATCCCCACAAGAAATCACAATTACTTAACAGAGTACATTGAAGAAACGTTCTGCCATATTTAATCTTAAAAGGAAAGAGAATACAAGTTAGTAAAGATGAGCATGCATTGAAAGTTTTAGAGCCTTCCGCCCCTTCTGTCTGGGTTCCCTCCTTCCCGCGTCTATCTCGGTTTTCTCTCGGCAAATTCTTCAGCCATCTTTCCACTGTTCCGTAGACAGAGTACTCGGGACGGTGCAACTGCTTTCTGGTCTGTCGACAACCTTCAGAAAAATTTCCCTTCTCCCGTAGATCGCTGTAGGCTCTTTTTCTTCTCCTCGTCAGCCTCTCGTTTGGCGATCCGAGACGGTCCAAATCCAGCAAAGTGCATGGCAACTCTAGGAGCGGAATCAAAAACTGGAAGGTGAAGGCAAGGGGGTTGGTTAGACAGAAGTTTGCGAATAATCGCTGATTCCACATTGTGACAAGCGTCCCTCCAGGGTCATCAACCTGACAAGCAGAAGCTAGCCTCGTTCAGGGTCCCATTTTAGCATGGTGAACGCCTGTCAGAATGCGAATCACCCCGACCCCTCAACCTTGGCGTGGCGTAGCTGCATACAAAACAAGCTAATTCAGCAGGGTGCAGATTTCTCACTTGACGAAAGATATTTTTCAGACCACTGTCTGGCAGAGCAAGCAAACGTCAAAACAAAGTCGTAAATCGTGATTCCCAAATGCAACGTAAAAGTTTTTTAGAAAAGAATTAAGGATTTGTTTTTAAATACCAAATTAATAAAAGACCGAAGAAAATTTCTTCAATTGAAATATAATAATTACATAGAAAATTTTTTATGTTTACCACAACACCAAACACGACCACCAGAGTCAGAAAATGTGGATTCTAGCTTACCAGAAAGAGGGGTACGTTAACAAAACCAAATTAAACTTTAACACCAATTTGTGTAAGGCAAATAACTTTAAAAGTGTTTTTTTAAAAAAATTGACCTTAAGGTTCAACTTAACCAGAAATTAAACATTAAGCAAACAAGTTAAGATTAAGTATTAACAAAAAAAAATTTAAATGGTTAACCAAACTACCTTAAGGAAAAAAGAAAAAATAAAATTACTCAAGCAACTTAAATTCAAAGTTAACCAAAACTGCCAAAAAAATAAATGACAACAATTACATTTCAACAAGGCAAAAAAAATTTAAGATCAACAACAAAATAAAAACAAATTAATAACTTTTAAGTCTGATAACAGAATTAAGATAATCATTACAATTAAGATATTTTAATTCAACAACTGAAGTATAGCTAAGTATATATTACATAACATTTGGAACAACTGGGAAATAAGATACTATACTAAAATATAATTTTGTAAACTCCCTCCCCCCATTTCCAAGAAAAACAAAGCCAAACATTTTGCATATTTTTCTTTCTTTCAGTTAGGCAGGGGAAATTAGAATCTCAGATTTCCATGCTCGAAACGTCAATAAGAATGCGAGTATCTTAAAATATTTCGCTTCATAATGAAGCTAAAAAATATGCTTTCTGCTGGAAGCAGATGGAGTTTGTTTACGGCATTTTGGTAGTCACTGTGGTTTTCCTTTCCTAAAGTTTCCCTTTATTGTTATATTTTTAATTTTGAAAAAATCTTTTATCTAACATGCAATTAGTAATATGACGCACCTTTTTCTCGTCTTCTGGATTAACACGCTCTTTTTTTATAGACTAGCTCAAGTATCCGGGTTTACCCGGGCTTTACGCTGAGTAAAGAGGCTTCATTTAGGCGGATAAGGATAGTTTTTCAAAATACCAAGCAAACAGTGAATTGTTTTTTCTTATTCCGATTTCAGGTGAATTTTGCCAGTCTCGAATAAAACTAAGGAATTGTGTAGAACAGACTTGTCTACACTTTTAACTTCCTCCTGCCGCACTGGATGAATAAGATATATTCGTATTTTGAGCTCTACAAACTACTTCTCGTGATCTCGAAAATACGGGAATCTTACAGACGACTTGATATCGGTGATTTATGTACAAATGGGTCTTGTTCTGTTGCGCACATATTTCAGTACAGCCGTAACCAGCGCGAGACTTTGTAGCAATGGTGCATTTAGTGGAGTCCGAAATACAGAAGCAATGTGGAGGCGCAGAGAAAGGGGATAAGAGTTGGTGGCCGTGAAGAGACTTTCTGCACAGATCCTGGAGCAGTAGTCGAACTAAATTAAGACCTGAGAGTAAGTCTGGACCAGAAATGAAAAACATCTACAAAATACATGACACTATAACCTAACGAAGCTCCAAGTGTTACATAGCCCAAATACATACAATAGCCTCTATTCGCGCAACACCACCTTTTTACGATGTAAAGTTGCAACACAATGTGACCTCGCTTAAAATCATCTGGATTACTTTAAGCGAGGTCGCGTAGTTGGGAATTTCGAAGAAGGTGAAAATGAGACAAGTGTAGAGGAGGAATTCGGTATCGCTCGCAGCATAGTTTCAGAAACTTGAAGAGTATTTCAAACTACAGAAACAGCTATCCGAGGGTTAAGCAGTGGTCGTCCACGAGCAATAACGTCAGCAAAAAACTGGTGTATTGTACTGCGGCCTAAAAGAAACAAACGAAAAAAAACGGGGGGAGACAATGGGAGAAATCGCAAGGTGCAACAGACTACTGAACGTCCTATGTCACGTGTTACCGTGGCCAGGAAGCTGCACAAGCGTGGTCTGTATTCATGAAGATCCGTACAGCCTGAGCAATTAAAGCCTGCTCAACGGAAACACCAGTTTCTATGAAGCCAGGGAATTGAAGAGCAGGACACATCAGAAGTGTAGACATCTTCATATCTTTGGAACTTCTAGTATGCTTTAGGTCGATGTTGAACACATATACACGTCATTACATTTGGAATCCTCTCTAGTTCTTCTAGTAAGTCGGTTTGTGCTAGAAAATTTGTTGAAAACGCAGTATTAAATCAGCGTTTGAAGGAAGGTAGAGCAGCCGGAGTGTTATAGTCTTACGACTCTCGGTGTTTGATTATATAGCAGGAAACGATGGTGTGATGCTATAGGATTTTATGCTTATTAATTGCTCGTTTTATCACGTAAACACAGAGGAATTAAATGCAATACATTGAAATCGTGTAATGACTCAATAATTAATTGTGAATGAAATTTTGAAATTATTTTAGGAAATCTTGTTGCTTTTTTGTTATCAGGACCGGATTCAGAAATATATGTATATATGCACGTGTGTAAGTGTGTATATGCGTATATGTGTGTTTGTATACACATACATTCGTACGTACATATATACATGCATACATTAACAGATACACTCATAAATATATGTATGTATACATACATTTCTGAATCCGATCCTGATAATAGGAGAGTACCGAAAGCTTCATTAAATATCTCAATAGAAATGTAAAAGTGTATCATTTTAAATAAAATTTAAAAAATTAAAAATTAATAAACCTAGATTATGGAAAAGTAGGAAAAATAAAAAAATTAAAGATAGAAATTACGAAGAATTGCTAGATTTTTGGATGTTTGTTGGAAAAAACAGAGTTCAGGAATTACAGAATAGTAGCTTGGGGAGGTATATGAAACATTCATTGGACCAGTAGTAAACGTCAGTAAAGAATCGGTTCGTCAGTTGTTTGAATGACATCGTTTAACAGTGAGAGTTGGTCCCGGATTTTTTTCTTAGCGAAAAGCCTGCCAACATCAGAATTTCATGGGCAACATATTCGTAGCAACGTTTCTCCTATTTTGCCATAGACTGCTAACCCACGAAACCTGTAAATTTGAAGAGTAGAATTTTCATATCATGTTCACCGTTTCTGTTGTTCGTTCTATTTTCATTTAATACAGGATTCTGATTTCCTCCCTAATAAAATAAAATACAATTAAAAAATGCGACGATTTTTAATGTGTGGTGTTTGAGGTTTTATTTCTTCGAGGACAGTTCAAAAGGGAGATCAAGGTCCCGCTCTCTTAAGTGGCAAACATTACCATGGCAACATACGAAGCAACGAAGAGGAGCCTGGTTTAACACTCAACAGCCAGGGAAAATTCTGGGAGAAACCAGTTTGTTTGCATTATTAGATATATTCTAACAGCTGTTGATACTTCTTTGTTAAAATGACTACTGCTTAAGTATTTCGCTGGGCAACATTTGAACTTTGCATAATAAAAACCGGGTGATTGAGTTTGCCAATTCCGGCTAACTAAGAGCTGCGGCCCCTTAGTCGCCAGGTGTCTAGTTTTCGCCCTTTATAGTAAGGGTCGGCAAAGCGGCTGTGGTCCCGCTCTTGTTTTTAATTCATCCCGCGGCATGATATTGTGTTTTTTTCATGAAAAATAAATCAAATTACGGCCTGTTTTGCAGTGGCTGGTAGTTGATATGAAAATGAGAATAACCACGAGGTTGCTACTGTAGTATTTTCTGGTTTGTTGGTGTTTTTAAAAGCACTCCCAACAAGCGAATGTTTGTGCAACGTAAGCCGCGCGAGTCTGTCGAGAGTTTCGCTATAGCGATACTCGTGGTATCTTCTGTCAAAGTGCTCTGTAAAATTTTATACTTTTTATTCTATATTATTCACTACTTGCCGCTACCATGTAACTCTTAAAATCAAATAAGAAGAGAAAAGTAGATCCTGAATGTTGTGGTGTTAAAGCAGAATGGACTATCAATTATTTTGACATGGAATTAAATGACAAATTTTTATGCTTAACATATAGTGGCAGAATAGCTGTGTGGAAGGAGACACACATCGACATTATCAAACTAAACACGTGACAAAGTATTCAGACATCACAGAAAATGAACGATCAATAAAATTGGGAAATTTAAAACAAAATGCGCCATCAAATGCAATATATTCGTAAAAATAAAATACGATAATGAAGCAGTAATGTAAGTCAGCTTACGAATAGCTCCTTTATTAGCCACGAAAGGGAAATAATTTACCTATGGTGAATTAATTAAACAATAGTTGCTTGTGGCAGCCGAAAAAATGAGCCCAGAAAAATAGATATTCTGTTTCTTATGCCACAGGCCAATATGATATGCTTAATCTTCTTTATTTTTATGTATCATCTTTATGTTAATTACGTCTGTTACGTTCGCCTATTTTCGTAATTAAATTAAGTACAACCGCACACACATATTTATATATAAAAATACTATACTAAATATATATATTTATAAATATATAGTAAAATATGTAGGATCAGCACTTACTATCTAGGAGTATGATGTCTCTAAATTTACTTCAGCGATGGTTGTCTAGGGGCTCTGATTAATTAATCCGATTTATGGAAAATACGAAAATTTAATGGAAACATGAATAGTTGCTACAAACTACAAAGTGATTACATTCATAGAAGGAAATAGATGAGATTATTTACAGATGAATACAAATCAGTGTCTTTTACATTAAAACATCTTTTAGTCGTGTTACCGTCTTAATGACGGAATCATCTGTGTTCCCTTCAGCGAAAAAAAAACGTTCTTTCGCACAGCTTGCAGCGTCATCTAAGTATTATCGATGATGCCATCTCATAACTGCTCGACCATTCTGAGGGAATGCGGCCTCGCATTCTGGTAGTAAGACCAGCAACATATGGGGATCTGAAAAATAAAATTAAAAAAAAGCATTTAGTTTGGATTGAATCCTGCATCATTCGTCATCGTCGTCTTAGAACACCATCGTCGTGAAATCTCTTCTTCAAAGTCGCTTGGATTTGTCTTCGTACATACGTCTTCTTAAAACATCATCTGGATATGTCTTCTGAATGTGTCTTCTTAGATATCGTCTGGATATATCATCTAAATGCGTCTTCTTATATATCGGCTAGATATATCATCTAAATGTCTCTTATATCCTCAAATCAGCGTATGGCGTGGCCAGCATATTCGCCCGTTCTTAATGCCATTGAAAATCTTTGGGATGCTCTCTTCACATTTCCCACCTCCAGCCACTCTTATTGAGCTGGAAACCGCTCTACAAGAAGAATGGCGATTGCTTAATTCTGCGGCGGTTGACCACCTAACTGAAAGCATGATCACAAGGGTAGACAGATGAGGGGGGGATCACATATCCTATTAATGTCCTTTTTTCATTTTATGCTGTTTATTTTCACCTTATACATAATTATGTTTAAGTCTCCAGTATGTCATTATCTGATAACTTACAAAAATTTAATGTTTTCATTTCTGTATGTAATTATTGATTTTGTTGTATGCAGAAATATATATGCTACTTTCCAGCCGAATTTTTCGTCAAACAATACAGTACTTATTGATTTTTTTGCATTTTACATCTTCGTGCTTAACTTTTGGAAGCGAGTGTATCATTCGGGGAAATTTCCTTTCGTTAAATTGATGTTAGCATGGAACAATGATTCTCCTTTAATATTAGTTTGTAAAATTCTGCAACTAAGAAATGTTTGCATATTTCTTGATCTTCATCAAACGCAAATAAGCGGGAAGGGAGAATTCATTCCCTCGCAAAGTCGGATCCTCAAGTAGCGGTGAAAAATAAGATGTTTTCCAGAGGTTACATAATGAGTTTCCAATGTTTTAAACTACCTCCAGGATTTTTCTTCGAATTACTACTTCTTTAAACCGTCTTAATATCTCATTTATGGATGGTAGAACTAGTTCTTCCCCAATAGCATGCGGTATCCCTGATCATGCAATAAGTAAAACGATATTTTATTTGAAACAGACAACTCATCATCACGTTGTTTGGATGCTATTGAAAAGAGATTTGCCGACGTGGACTGCTTTCCACCATTAAAATGTTAGAAATATGCATTATTTTCAAGGCTTCAAAGTTCTTTTCGAAACCCTGAAAATAATTTTAATCTCTAAATGTTTTATTTGGATGGATTTCTGACAGATGTTCTTGGAGTTTGAAAGGTTTCGGAGCGTCATTTAGGAAAATCTTTTGCTATATCACATGCATTGGTAATATAGTACTTATGTAAGGTTTTAGTTAAACTAACAAAGTTTTATTTTAATTTAAATCTTTCTATCCCTTCTCATTTTCAACTTCCCGCTAGAAGAAGCTCGCGTTTTCACCTTTATGCTAATTTGAAGTGGAGCCAAAGTTATATTTAAACGAAAGGTAGAAACCTTTCAGTGTGAGAGAGCTTTTAGTCTCAGACCACGATCATGCTGTGCGACGTCCTCCTCACTAGCTAGCAGTTAAATTCTAAGCCATAGTGCTTTAACGTGATTGCTTATTGAAATAAATCCAAGTGCGTCAGTATTAGTAAATCTTGCTACGCACCATTTAGTTAGAGGCCAACCTCGCGTTATAAGCTCTGTGAGCGACAACTATTTAATTTCTATTTAGCTTTAGTTTTAAATTTATCTGATTGTTCATTTTAGACCCAAGTGTAGTCTTTTACTTTCTGTATCCCTCCCGAGTTGGGAAGTGGTTTTTAAATAATAGTGATTTAATAAAAGAGTATTTTAAATCCTTTTCAAGTGCAGTTATTCTCCAACTCAATCACAGTATTCTATCACAGAACATAGCTGCATTCAGCTCCCTGTTCAAGATCAGGACTTTAAGTTGTTACGAAGATGTTTTCCAAGAATATGCACCGAACACTCTGTCCTGAATATTTTCAAAAGAGGAATTTTTCCCGTTTGCCATTCTACATCTATATTTTCAAACAAAAGCAAAATTCTTCTGTTCTTTAAAACAAAAAAAGTCAGTTTTTGTCAAAATTATAAAAATAATTAACATAATTGTTTTTTTAGTTATTAATTTTAATGAAAAACGCATTTTGACCAAAATCAGAAGAAATATTTTTTACTGTTTGTATAAAAAAACCTAAATCAATTTAAACAAGATAATTCTCAAAATTTAGTTAAATTTTTAAAGCTTTGAAAATTTTATACCTAATAACATTTTAAATTTCGGTATTCTATTTAGGATATTTTAATAATATTACATTTTATGTAGTAAAAGTGTGACTGATTTTTAGTATCTCGACAAAAGATCGTGAAAAAGTGAATTTTGATTACCGTTTGATTTTCAGTCATAAAATACAAAAATTATATACATTTAATGTACATCCAGATGTTATAATTATGTGTTTAATTAAGCAAATCTCTATTCATCCTGTGCTGTCTTGGTTTTATATAATAACAACCCTATGCAAATATACGCTGCTGGCCACCCAAATTGCAACACCAAGAAAGACAAGAGATGTCACAACAAAATTTATTTAGTAGATAACATGTTGATCAAGAATCAAATGATTAAATTTATAGACTTCTGGGAAGTGTAATTTCTTCCAGAATTAGTAGCCAGAGTAGCCGCCATTGTTGGAGATCACCGCTGCCACACGCTTCGGTATTGATTCAAAGAGACTTGATATCGGCTAGATATATCATCATGGATCATGGATGGATGTGTTCTTGGGGTACAGCAGACCAAGCAGCTTCCACACATTCCGAAAGTTGATCTGGTGTGGCTGCTTGGGATGTAATCTGGGGCAATCGTTCAGCAACCATGGACCACATGTTTTCTGTTGGCGAAATATCCGGAGAGCGAGCCGGCCAGGGAAACAATTTAATTTGGCGATTGACGAAGAACCCTTGAACAATGCGTGCCACGGGTGGTCGCGCATTATCCTGTTGAAATATGGTTGTGGCAAGCCCTGAAGGTAAGAAAAGAGAACTGGCTCCAGCACCTCGGAGATGTAGCGCTGGCTGTTTAAAGTACCGGCAATGCGTACTAGAGGAGTGCGAGAGTGATATCCAATACCGCTCCATACCATTATACTCAGTGCAGGACCAGTGTGGCGGTGGATAACGCAGCTGTTCAGCATCCTCTCTCCACGGTGTCTACAGACTCGAATCCGGCCATCGTGGTGTTGCAGACAGAAGCGTGACTCGTCAGTAAAGACAATTTCATTCCATTCTGCCGTCCACATCCTTCTTTCATCGCACCATTGGCGGCGGAGACGTCTGTGGTTCTGCGTCAAGGGTAGACGAGGCAATGGACGTCTTGCGGACAGACCACTGTGCTGTAAACGGCATCGAATGGTACGGGCAGACACTAGATGATGCGTTACAGACTGAATGTGCTGTGCTATGGTTCGTGATGTGACTGAGCGATCCGTCACTGCCATGCGCACAATGTTCCTGTCATCACGTCAAGTAGTGCACTGAGGTGGATGCGATCGAACACGTTGGTCCGTCGTACCCTCCTGCATCCAACGGTCACATATCGGCAATACAGTTGTTTGGTTTCATGCAACACGACTACCGATTTCCCTGAAAGTTAATTAACACTCCACTAATCTACACTGAAGATACTCCACACTGGTAGGCCACTATCCCTTCCTCTGTCGAACTCGGATACTTGATCAAACGATGATCGCTGTTTACTACGAGGCATAATTGAGCGTTTTTTTTTTGAAAAAAAAAATTCCACAAGAAAAACAGAATTGCCGCACTTGAAATCGGCGAAAACTCCAAGCCTTAAATAGCTCTTTGAGGTGGCGCTACAGGCGCGCGTGATGTGCGTCAGCGCTGAAATTCTAATCATTTGCATATCTCACCTCCGCTAATGCATGTTGTAAATTTCATGTTATTTGCATGCTTCCTTCAGGGTGTTGCATTTACGGTGGCCAGCAGTGTATATTGAAATCAATAATATGAATTATTCTTTTACATGACTCCAGAAACAACACTTAATGACAGTTTGATTTCGATGACACATTTGCATTGCTAACGAACTTTATGATGGATCACAGTGAATAATATCTTAATCGCATATGTATCTTTGCATGCATGGAATTGTGTTCGCAATTACCGTGGCGTAGCGTTGCACACATAAAAAATTTATTCTCGATGAAGCATAAAACATAATTTCCCTCTTGGTACTGTGCGTATATAAAATGTGCAGTGATTTAATTTTTAAAAAAATTTTTCCATTTAACTGGTTTTCGAAGTCTTCATATGTTTCGATGAGACATTTTAATGACGCCCCTTTAAACTTTAAGAATACTTGCATCTTGGATAACAATATGTCGTAAAACATGCATTAAAGTTATTAGTTCTCTCTTTCTAAGCAATTACTGAGATGGGTTCAGAATAATGCTTTTCAATACAAACATTTTTTCTCGACGCTCGTCGAGAAGCTTCTAAGAAAAGGAAGCGATAAGTCAAGACAACAGACGGATCATGTTACCACTGCAGATATCTGCTGTAAACGAAATATTCCTGGAATGTGAGGTAGAGAGAAGACTCGAGTACTGCCATGTAAACAATAAATTTTACATCGCCCATCGAATTGTGCATGCATCAAATTGGAAGTTCAGTTGCCCGCCTCCTCTGATCATTCCAGCGCTCACTGCGAGGTGTGTCGGTAACTTGAAGTTCTTGATAATAATATTTTCGCTCACAGTACTCAAAATTCAGTTTTTTCGTCTGAAACGAGTATGGTATTTTAAAGTGTTTGCTCAGCTAATTATTAGAATGAGTTCGTAAATGATCCAAGATAAGAATTTCACGTGAAAGCAGCAAGTGCTTGATTAAAATTCCCATTTCTCTAATGAAAACAAGTTATCTCTCAAAAATGGTCGATGAAAAATACTTTTCTTAAGGTTAGTTTCGAGAAAATGAAATTCCAGTTATATTGATGTTTCGTTATGGGACACATTTTACTGAAGAAAAGTATAACTTTGAGT
This sequence comes from Stegodyphus mimosarum, assembly GCA_000611955.2. Lineage (NCBI taxonomy): Eukaryota > Metazoa > Arthropoda > Arachnida > Araneae > Eresidae > Stegodyphus > Stegodyphus mimosarum. The sequence continues at coordinate 13,784 of KK114054.1, forward strand.
TTGTAATAATGAGTGATAATTGTACACAAAAATATGCAACTGAGAAATACAAAATAGCTGCTAAGTTACTTATTGAAAGAAAAACATTTCAGAATATTTTAAATTAAAAAAAGGAATGGATGTGGCATCAACAGTTTTAGACTTCGTTTAAATGCCATTGGATCATTTTTGTACTTGTGCCGTGAAAATTAATGTTTCAGCGTTTTCATTATTACCTAATGTATAGATTTTTATTAGTACACAATTTACTTTAAAAAACGCATCCCCGCATTTTTGATAAACATTCTAAAGATTATTATTTACAAGTTTTATTTTTCGGCATACAGCACAGTTATATAAAAAAAGTGGGTCTCGATTTCTAAAAATGTGCTGTTAGTTAAAACGTTTTTCTATTAAATTGGAAACTTTGAACGTATTATTCTCGCATGCGAATAGTTAGATGGATGCAAATGTAAAGCTTTAATGCGACATTGAAGTTTTATGGAGCTGGTGATCGTTCCAATTTATTTTTGAGCGGAGCAAAAGCATTATTTTGTGAAGATCCTATACTGCATTTCAGAAGATGTTTTCCAAACATGAAGCGATACAGTATATAATGAATGATTGATAATAGAACCACTGTTTCAAGAAAAGAAAGACATTTTTAAAGTGTTACTTGCCCTTTATTGCGCATGTAATAAAAAATTCACAATGTTTGAGGGGCAGCCCAAAAGGAAACACCTAAATGCGTTGTATGACTTCTCAAACTGTTGCCACCAAATATTATCACCCTGTATTACATTTAATGCTTCCTTTACTTCGTAGTAGGAAATAAACACGATAGTGTTGATTGCACTGGAAGTAATTTTAAAAACTAATCCATTCTTAAACTTTGTTGCTTTTGAGCACTAAATGTAAGTACCTATGAAGCACCATTTATACTTTCAAGCAGGTTTAGTCACAATTATTACCGGATTCAAACACGGTTCAGTCGCTTCAATACGTGAATAAATTAGCACACGAACTAAAATTATTTACAAGTTTATTTACAACATTAGCTATTTTAGAATTACTCTCAAAACGAGAGTTCAAAATCATTATTACCAACTCAGTCGGTTCTTGAATCAACTCCACAAATCAGAGTGCACAAAAAAATGCAAAATCAAATATTTACTTCAGCGCTGCCTAGCGGCCAAATCGGCAGTCACAACAACCTGTACAGATGGGTAAAGTCATAAAAACTACATTTCCTGTGAGTACTTATCTAATGGCTTCATAAACTTACAAGTAATATGTCTACGAGTGATGCGACAGCTGAAAAACCCTTTTTTCTGTTAAATAAAGGAGTTTTAAAAATGACGGATGTTCTAGAAGAGGAAAAAAAATATTGAGTTCTTAATATTCTAAGAGCTGATTTCTGATTTTTCGATGGAGATTATTTAGTAATATTGGGGTCCCAGATACGTTTATATGTTACTTAGAACAGTCAGCATAGCTCTTGATTTGTAGTAGATTATATTAAGATCATATTAAAATTGTAATAGTTGGGAAAGAAAATTTGGAATTAAAAGTCAAATAATAAAGAACTTCTATTCTAAATTATTTTATTATTGTAATTGCATATGAGTAAGCTTTCAAATTAATCTAATAAATAGCTGCTTCTGGATTTCGAGCAGCGCAAGTTGTGCTACGTTATTTTTTTTCCATTGGCGGACACTTGCGTGTAGCGGCATTGGCCATTACTAAGGCAAGAGTTGGTGGCGATTTTATTGTGGAGGCACCTAATAAGCGGCTATCATTACCTTCTATGAAGGTGCACACAGTTTTACATCCATGCCTTTTCCGGGATTCGAACTCGGGCGCTTTGGTTTTGCAGTTAGGCTCCCTTAACCACTATACTGTCTGAGTGGCTTGTGCTACATTATAAGTCGGATTTCGGGATTCAAACCCTAGCCCTTGGTTAGGTCAGTCAGCATCTCTGTCCAATATCCCGGTTGGAGGGCAAAAATGGCATAAAAATTATGAATGGAATTACTACATTTTTGGATTTGTCTGGCAGAAAGTCATCTGAGTTCAAGTCATTCCAGAGTTCAGAAATCATTCAGAGTTCAATAGTTTCAAAATATTAGCTTATATTAAATATTCATTTGGACCAGTAGTCACTTGGTCCGTCAGTGGCCAAGCGAAAGTTATCATTAACAATATAAGAATTGGCCCGGTTTTGTTTCTCAGCGAATCGCCTGTCTATGTCAGTTTCATAGTAACTCCTAACCATAGCCGGAAATTGAGCTAGGTTTCTACAAAAACATCCTTCGTGTGGTCTGCTATACATTTTTCCATAGTTCTTTAGCCTACAAAGTGTGTAAATTTATCAAAGCGATAAAGAATAAATTATAAGCAAAGAAAATAAAACCTGAATGTTTTCAGATTTTAGCCGTAAGGGTTTGATACGATTTTTACGCTTTCTCTGAGCTATCACTCTACAAATCTGCTGTTACAGTCTCTCCTACTAAACTCTTAGAATAACTGTAACTAGTAGAAGAATAACTGTTAAAAATTTTAGAAGTCATTTTACTAGGAAGCATCATTTTCTTCGCACTTATGCCATATACAATTCACTAGCAAAAATTACAAAAACTTTAAAAGCTGCATATCAGTGTACGTTTATATCTCCTGATGCAGCGTTAGTATTGGCATGTATTTTTCTGTCTTTTCTCAATTCGTCACATTAATGTTAAGTTTTTTTTTTTTTTTTGCTAAGAAGGTTTTACAATTTTTTTATTATTAAATTTTTGCGTGTTTACTTTATTTATTAAATGTTACCTTCTTGTCGCTTACGCCGCATGAAATTCGATATAACAGGGATAACGTAAAATATTTAAAAACAGCATATCTTTAGAACTTCCGATAGAGAGTCGGGCGAGCTTGCGATAAAAATATTTTTTCCCTAAATATTTTTGCCACTCCTCTGTTTGAAATTGTTGAGTTCGTTAATTAAAAATTCATTTAACGTTTACAAAATATGAAATAGCTAATAAAACCAATTCAAAATTCAAATTCTGACATCCAGTTGCCCTTGTTCATTTGGAGAACTACGTTATTCAAAATTTGGTTTTTCACAATGCGAGAAACATGCATATATTCATGCAGATTCTTCATTATTTAATTTTTTTAATATAAGGCAACAATTTGAAAATGGTACTAACAATTTGAAAAGTGATACAAGGCACTTAAGTGTTTCGACGCAAAATGCCGTTTGGAGACAAATATCCCGTTGAGTACTAACGTCCCTATTGGGCTAAAAATACAAACTTTCGAAAAGGAGGTGGATGATAGGTGATGAAACGATAGACGCCAAATACGTACATACACAAAACATAAATGAGTTTAAGTGATATTTATACTAAAATCGTCTGTGCATCTTTTACCATGTACTCTACTTGAGAAGAAAACTGGATGTCTAGCGATTAAGCTGCGTTCACACTGGCTCCTTGGGGCGAAAAGAATCAAAGCGGAAGAAAACGCTTTCCGTGTATGTCAGTTCACACCAGTGTGGAAACGTTCGCATCGAAAGATGTCATAAATACCCACTAGATGGCTTTGGCTTCCTATTGCTCTATTTTAAGTTAAAATGGATCCTGTTTCAGCTAAATAGAAACTAATTTTGCTTCTTGCATTATGAACAAGGAGAAACAGAAGATTGTGTTTTCGACCAATAATTCAGAGACGACTGTAAAAAGGGGATTCAGATAATTTAATTGAAGATATGAGTTTAAATGATATTGGAAGTTTTTTAAAATTATTTTCGTATGACGGCTTACCAGTTCGATAAATTGTCAGCTCTGGCGGGACCATCTATACAAAAGAAAAATTCGAGTTATCGGCAAAGTATCCCAGAAAAGGATCGCTAGGCTGTAATATTAAGGTATGCATATATCCAATTTATTTTACTTGTGAATTTTTCTGAATGCTAATTAAAAATTATTAATTGCATGTTTCAACTTCAGAGAGCGAGTTTTCCGTGAAGAACAGCACAGCTTATAAAATTTTTACATAATGCATGTGCTTTCCTTAAACTGATTTAGTTAATCTAATTAAAATACTGTATTTTGTTATAATATGTGCAAGATTTATAGAGTTACCAAACATCATGCTTAGAAAAGGCTTTAAATTTTTAATAAAACATATTTTCTGCCTCATTTTCACATTTTTTTATTCTTAAATGTAACTGTAATTATCTCAGGTAGTCACATATTAACGAACTGTTTAAAATTTTAGAAGTCACTTTTTTGTAAAAAGTATTGAAAAAATTGTATTTTATATAATAATTTATTATAAAATGGCTAGCAGTTTTTGTTTTGAATAATCAATTTCCATAATAATAAAGTTGTCGATGTTCATGCAGGTGTTCTTTAAACTAATAAAACATTATCACCAAGATTAAACCTTTGGCTTTTTTTATATAAAATTTGAGTGAAAAGTGATCATGCATTTTGAGGAAAACAGACAAGGTCTCATCACAATGCATAGAAATATTTCATAAAGTCAGCATCAATATAAAGCTGAATTTTTCCTTAATTTAAATGCCCCACTATGTCAAGCTTCCTTTCTGTATAATTAATACTAATCCTAAAATTTTTAAGCAAATGGCTCAGTATTCACAAGTTATTAAATATTAAGAATTCAGAAAATATTTAAGTTTGGTAGAAAAGCAACCTTAAACTGCTGTAGATTCGAAGTAAAATTTAAAATATAGAATCATGAAAGTGTTATTTACTCGCAACAATCTGTTGATTTAGATTATTGCGTAGAAATTATTGACTATATCTCCTTCATGAATGATAATTATGATTTACTGTTATTAATAAACTTAAGAATTTCTTTTAAATAATTTATTTAATTATTATATTAATTTACATATTTTTAAAAGTTACCTAAATTATATTATTTAGATTGTTTCATTTGATTTCACATTTTCTTCAAGAATTTTTAATCAATCTAAAAACTAAGGCAAAATTTGGAGATTTAAAAAGAATTAAGGTAAATTCAAAAGTTGCCTCGCCGAATCATTATGCTGTTGTCACTTTAATAAAGAAAGCTTTTAACATATCGTTAAAATGTAAATAAATTGAGCTATGCCAGAATTCTTCACCTTATGAACGGCGGTTGAAGATCAAACAGTGGTTTCCTTGGTTGCTTGGCTTCTTGCCATGGCAACTGTTGCCGCTCAAGAGAAGCGAGATTTTGAGCTCCCATTTACTTGCTTTTCTTTATTTGCTTTTCAATATCTGGAAGAGCTATAATTGTTTTCAATCGTCAATAGAATCTGCTCCTTGCAAATAAAGATCGCGTAAGAAGAGAAGACATCTTTGTTAATCGACTATGCGTAATTCTTTTTTGATTTATCGTCATTACCATAGACATGAGTTGATCAATATAGATATTCGGTCATTTTATCTTTAAGTATACTGTCTAGAGCTCTGTAGTTTAGGATATGCATTTTTCACATCATGACTATTTTAAAGAAATGAGAAACTATTTTTCTAACGCTATATAAAAAATTAGTTTCACTGTAAAATTTCTAACTATACCTCTTGGCAACATCTTCTCTGCGTTTTCCTTCCCCCACAAAATCATTGAATGTTTATGATGAAAATTTGTATTAGCGTATTATAATCATATTAGGGCTGATACTTACCACTTTCTTAACCCAGAAATTGTAGGTTTTCCAAAATTCTCCTACACTATTTGAATTAACTTCCAATCAGGCATGAATTCCATCGTGCCTGATTGTGCCGAAAAATTGTTGATATTTAAAAAGTTCTATGAAACCATCAACACAGAAATAACAAAGCCAGCGCTTCTACGGAAATGAAATAAATTACGAGAAAATAATGAAATGGAAATAACATAAGGTAAAAGCATAAGAAGTTATAATGCAGAGACGGCCCGATCCACCTCGTCTCAGCGGCACCGATGGTCTTGTTGAGCCGTCTGTTTCCTTCCACAAACGACAGCGTCCAGCAATCCGTAGCTCCTAACAAAAGGACAGCACATCAAAAATTACAAGACAAAATATAGTCTTTGTATAAATTGATATTAAAACGCCCCAGTCGTAATATCAGTTAAAAATACAAAACATATACAATTAAAAACATATTCATAGTAATAAAGTAAAACTTTACAAAATTAATTAAAAAATCAGCAATGGTATTTAAAATCAAATATCAATTCCAAAGACATTTATATTACTATTTACAATTTTTATTGCACACTTTGCAAACGTTTTGATATTGACAATATTATTTGGTTCATTATTGTTTAAATATAGCAATCTCAGGTCCCGAAGGAGGGGACAGAACAACAGGGAGTGCTCTGCGTCGCTAGGAACAGAACGGTTACTACGTAACATAATGTCTTGGTATGCCGAATCTACAGAGATACGCGGGGAAACGACCATGGTCCGTTAAAAACTGGTTAAGACCAATATCACTGTAAATACTCATTTTTGATTTGAGTTCGATATCTTTATAAAGCCTCCACCCAACTCCGAGATCGGTTCCATTGATTTTTCCAGCAAATAATATAGTAAGTCGTCATATTTCGAAGGGCAAGTCGTTTAGAGCCAGGAATATCTACAAAATTATCGCCTGGTTCAATTGCAGCCTGTTTGGGCAGCATGTCAGCCCTCTCATTGCCCGCAAAATCCACATGGGCCTTCACCCAATGCAGTTGGATCCAACTGTGCTCGCTGAGTAATCTTTTAATTTCAAATATAATGAAATTATCAAGACGGGCAGAGACAAAGGATTGAACTAATCACTGACAATCTGAGTAAACATTAATTTCATTAAAACATAACAAATATTTGTTAGCCCACACTAAGGCCTTAAGCCTTAAGGCCGCAGCATTCGGCCTGATAGACATAATTATAAGTGTTTAACTTATAATTCTAGTTAGTGTTTTTCAGGTACAATTTTAGTTCCTTAAAAATAAATAACATAGGCTGCACCAAAGTTATCCCCTTGTCCCAACTCGTCAATGTAGATATCTATTCCAGCAACTTTTGCCATATCTTTATCAAAGTGGTAAATACAATTTTCAGCTGAGTGAAGGAGCAATGGATTGAATTTTTCAAACATGTATTTTGTTACAATTATATCATTGTATAAATTAAAATCAAGCCCTTGAATTCTTAGAAATTTTTTTTCAAAATGCAATTTATATACGATTGGGAGAGGCGGCGTGCCGGCCAGGACACAGAGCACCTCAGTAGACACGGTGCGAAAGTACCCTTGTAATAGCTTGGCACCAGCTCCGTTGTATTGTGTTAAGTTTATTTCTCAAATGCATGAGCTCCCTCGCTCTGTTTCCTCAGGCGCCTGCTCCATAGAAAATTCTTGGAACCAAAAGCATATGATGCTTCGAATTTTTGAGAATAATAAATTATTCTCCGAGGAAGAAAGTCTGAAACACTACACAGCAAAAAATCGTAATCTTTTTAATGACGATGATAACAGTATTTAAATTTATGCGCATTGTTGGTTAAAGAACTACAGAAAAATTGTATAGGAGATGCATAACCACAAGAAGGGCATTTTTGTAGGAACATAGCTCGAATTTATGCTATGCAGAGGCATAATCATGAACCATACGTAGACGGGCTGTTCGCTGAGAAACGAAACCGGGCAACTCTTTTATTGTTAAACGATAATATTTTCTTGGCTAGTGACAGACTAAATGACTACTGGTCCAAATGAATGTTTAAATATAATTTATTATTTTGAAACTATTGAACTCTGAATGACTTCTGAACTGTGGAATGACTTGAACTCGGATGTCTTTCTACCAGACAAATCCAAAAATGTAGTAATTCCATTCAGAATTTATGTCATTTTTGACGTCCAGATGGATAAGGGATAGAGATGCTGACTGCTCTACCGAGTGTCTCGGGTTCGAATCCTGGATAAAGTATGGATGTTTATAAATGTGTAATGTCTGCGCGGATTGGGGATACTTTAATATGCTGCGAGCCGAAAGCCCTGTTGAGAGGATCTCATGTGTTTTGGTGGAAGAGGAGAAGCGTGGGAGACCCTCGAACCCGTCCCACTGTGGTGATCTTCATCAAAATTGGGGGCGGAACTGACCAAAGTCGTACTATCACCTGTATGGTGCTCAAGGCTCTTGCCAACGAGGCGCAAACTTGCACTCCCTGCCACGAAGAATTTCGTGAGCTTGTTTTGATGTTACTTGTAATGTAGTCAAGTGAGAGCAGTCACAGCAACAACAACAAAACGTTCATTTTTTACTATTTTTTGTTTCTTATCTATATTTTTGAATTGTTTATGTTTTAAAATTATATTTAAAATGATATAATTTCAAAATTTCATTCGCAGTTAATTACTGTATAAAACTTACGAAAGACTGCTGCACGATTTAATTTTGTTTCACTTAATTCCTGTGTCTTTAGATGATAAGGTAAGCGGTTAACTGAATAAAACTCTACAATATCACACAAAGGTTTCCTGCTCTTTCACCAGCAATTGAGCCCCTTAAGATCCCACGCTCTAAATTCTCTGTCTTTCTTCAATCACTGATTTACTACAGCGTTTTATGTATATACCTCACCATTTTAAAAATTTCCTATTGCTAGTAATAAAGACCAAGGATTCAATACTTCTTTAGAAAAGGATTCTTATCTCCAATTCCCTGTTTTTGTAAAGTCTGTCTTTCAAAAACGCGTGGTATTCCTTCTCATAGCTTTTTGTACGTTTCTGAAAGAGGAATCTGTTGTATCGCTCAAATGGATAATACTCATAATAAAAAGAATAAAAAATCTAAAGGTTTTCAGATTTTAACAGTCCACTAAAGTGTTTGCTAAGGTTTTTTACGCTCTCGCTGAGCTCGCAGTCTCCAGTCAGCTGTTGCACTCACTCCTGTTAACTCCTTTTTTTTCTTGTATTTTTAAATTTATTATTAAGAACGATTTTCTTCGCACTTATGGCATTTACATTTCAACAGGAAAATTAAAAAAAATTTAAAAGCAACTTAGATGTGTACGTCTAGAATTCCCGATGCGGTGTTAAGTGTTGCCATACAGTTTTCTGTTTTTTCAGTCGTTTTTCAGTTCATAATATCAATGTTCACTTTTCTTACAAACATGACTTTACAAAATGTTTTTTTGTGTTTTTATTGTTAATGCTTGGTGTGTTAACTTTATTTTTTAAATATTATATTCTTGGTGTTTACGCCACATGAAATTCGAATCAACAGCAGAATCACAATTTTTTTTAAAAACAGTATATCTTTAGAATTTCTGGCAGGCAGGCTTGCACACTGGAGATAAATATATTTTATTCTGCTTAGTGCTGGCACTACTTATTTTGAAATCGTAGAGTCTATTAATCAAAGGTTCATTAAAATTTGAGAAAATATTAAATATAAAATTGGAAATGCCAAATTCGGTCTTCCAGGTGCCCATGCTCGTGTGCAGAACTACGTTATTCAAAACTGGATGGCTCTAAGTACCGTTGTTTGCCCGCAAGGCGGACAACATGAATACATTCATGCGGATTCTGTATTATTTAATTTCTTTAAATATAATGCAGGGCGATAATATTTGGTGGCAACAATTTGAAAAGTGATATGCCGCTTAGTGTAATTCAACCCAAAATGCTGTTTCGAAACTAATATCCCAATTGGGACTAATGTCTCTCTCGGCTAATAATAATAATAACGGCTCATACAACAGGTTCAACAGATAAAGCAGTATAAATTTTCTTTTATTTTACACCTTAATCAGTAATTTTCTGGAAGAAACAGCCGACTTATAATGCAGCACAAGCCACCCAGACGGTATAATGTTTAGGGGAGCTTGACTGCGTCACCAAAAGGTCCGGGTTCGAATCCCACGTAAGGCGTGGATGTAAAACAGTCTGTCCCTTCATAGGAGGTAATGGTGGCCGCCACAATACCAACTCTGGCTTTAGTAGTGGCCAATGCCCTTATAGGTAAGTTCCCGCCATTGGAAGAAAAATAATGTAGCACAACTTGCGTTGCTGCAAATCCAAAAGAAACTATTTATTAGATTATTTTCAAAACTGATAATAAAATAATTTGGAATAGAAGTTTTTTATTATTTGCCTTTTATTTCCAAATTTTCTTACCCAACTATTACAATTTTAATATGAGCTTAAGAATACTACAAATCAAGAGCTATGCTGACTATTCTAAGCAACGTATAAACGTATCTGGGACCCCAATAATACTAAATAATCTCCTTCGAAAAATCAGAAATCAGCTGTTGGAATATTAAGAACTGAATATTTTTTTCCTCTTCTAGAATATGCGTTATTTTTGAAACTTCTTTATTTAACAGAAAATGGATTTTTTAGCTTTCGCATCACTTGTAGACATATTACCTTTAAGGTTATGATGCCATTACATATGCACTCACAGGAAATACAGATTTTATGACTTTACCCATCTGTACAGGTACTTACATTTATTACTCAAACACAACACAGTTTAAGGATTGATTAGTTTTTAAACTTACTTGTAATGTAATCAACACTATCCTGTTTATTTACTAGTACGAAGTAAAGGAAGTATTGTAATCTCGAAAAATTTCGGTTATCATATACCAACGAAAATGTCCACGAGTGAGAGCGGGAATTGCTACCGCTCTCCATCCATCTGAACGATGTTTCTGCGTGAAATCTCTACATATGGACAGAATAAAGGACTCTTTTTTTCTGCAAACGGACTGTGAAATGGATTCACAAGAAAGTTTTTGGGACGTCTATACGTACAAATCTCGCATAACTCAAAAACAATTACCCGTAGAACACTTAAATTGTGTATATGGGACTGCTATAACATATAGCTGTGCACCTGACCTTTTCGTTGCAATCGACTGCACCATTTTCAAATTTCCCCTCCCTTTGTAGCAGTTTTTTTTTCATATTTATCAGGTTTCTCCTCAATTAATAGCAATTCGGAACTTACCCTTTAGCATAAAGTTTTTCCTTTACGCATTCGAATCAGGCCCCTTTTTTTGTCTTTGCATATGACAATCATTTCTGTAAGAAAAAATTGAGCTATCCGGTTGTAATTAGTATTTTAATTAGTGTGTATGTTTAATTTTTATAATTTAAAAAATTTTTCTTGATTGCAAAAAATTTTAGCGAAGCATGCATATGTATAATTTTTCTACTTGCAATATTTGTTTCTATTTTTGTGTTCGGACAGCAAAAACGGGTAGGAAAAAGGGACAGCTTCAATGAGAGCTTCAAGTCATGGTTTCGGTTTCTTGAGAAAATAAAATTAAAAAAAATTGCATAAAATTGGGCTGGTTAGAACGTTGAAGTCTCAATGGATTTGCGCGGAACGAAACTGGTTTTTGATTGTCCATTTAATTGACTTTGTTTAAAGCTTCAGAACACTTTTCCCTTCACACGTTCTGTTTGAAGCTTTGAATGAAAGAGATTAACTTTAATTCCGACTCTAGTATTTTTTATATTTTTAGCTTTACTATTCCAAATGCTCTTTTAAAATAATTTTGGGGAGTTCACGGAAATAAGGAATGGGTAGGAGATCATGGTTCTTACAGATCCTAGAAAAATTCTATTAATTTTAATTTCCCAAATTCGATTATAAAATTTAGCAGCACTAGGTGCTGACTTTTCTACTTATTTATCTTTCATCTTGATGTAGGAGTTTCGAAAACTTTCTGAATACAATATATATATATATATATATACAGGGTGATCATAAAGAAACTTTGCCAAAATCTGCACTTCTAGCGTCCGTTCCGGTTAACCGATCGAGAAGAGATTGCAAGTATAGTTATTCGGAGGTATGCGCTCGAGATTCTGTGAATGGCAACACAGGGGCGCTCTCGGTTACGGTTATAGTTGCAGAAACTCGACAGTTACGAACGGCAACGCCAGCGTTTTCCGATCGCAGAATGTTCAGCACATGCGAAAACCTAAATAGCGCTGGAACGGTACCGATATGTCCCAAAACTGGCGTGTTATACAAACCCAAGAAAGGGTTCTGAAAACCGGCCAACGAAACACGATCTGGACGTACTCAGAAAATTTGCATATGACAGAGACAAGACACCGAGCACTGATGACAACACATATCAGACAATAGAATACCTTTATTTAGATCAAACATTTTCCACATGGGTGCTATCACAGGCAGGTATGCATTGCATCGGGAGACGGTGGAAAATACAGCTGAGCACAATATGGCATTAGGGATGTTTGCAATCTCACGCCGTATAGAATCCTTTAAATCCGCCAAAGTTTGCGGATTGCACAGGTAAACTATAGATTTGAGATATCCCCAAAACCAGAAATCCATAGGCGTCAGATCGGGGGATCGCGGAGGCCATGGAATGGATAATGGCGTGAGATGATGCGATCACCAAAACGCTGTTCCAGGACCATTTAACAAACCTCGCTATATGTGGAGGTGCACCATCTTGCATCCAAACGATGGCATTAAGTGCATTCCGCCTACACAATTGCGGTAGTAGCGTTCATTCCGTTTTGATAATGCAGTTTTATCAATTCACCACGAACTTTCCCAGGGAGAGAAATCTCATGGCCATATGCGAGTTCCCGAATGCCGACTTCGCGTACCCGTCTGGTATTTTATCGGTTTCTTACGTTGAATATCTGGCGATCAGCGTTCTGTGATTGATATCTTGCCTCTGTTATATGCAAATTTTCTATGGGCTCCCAAATCCGGTTTCGTTGGCCGCTTTTCACAACTTTTTTTGTGTTTGCATAACACGTCCATTTTTGGACATATCGGTACCTTTCCAACGCTGTTCAGGGTTTTCGCATGCGCTGAACATTTTGCGACTAGAAAACGTTGGCGTTGCCGTTCGAAATTTTCGAGTTTCTGTAACTACAACCGTAACCGTGAGCGCCCGTGTGTTGCCATTCACAGAATCTCGAGCGCATAGCTCCGAATAACTATATTTGCAATCTCATCTCGTTCGGTTAACCGGAACGGACGCTAGAAGTGCAGATATTGGCAAAGTTTCTTTATTACCACACTGTACATATACACGCACATCTATGCATATATATATATATATAATGTTTCATAACAGTAAATTTTATTTAATTATTTATTAAATTTAAACAATTCATTGCGCCATTGCTGCAAGGAATGAAATTTAAATTATAGTAAACAGTAATTACTTAAAATAGTAATTTAAAGATAAAAATTATAATTTAAACAGAAATTGTGTAAACAAATTAATGCTAATTATGAACTAATCTATAATATCATTTAAATTCAGTAGCATAAGTAAATCAAGTTCAACCAAAACTTGAAAAAAATTCTACTAATTAATAAAAATGAAACTAAATTTTATTAAAATGCATACATGAATGATTGCTGAGTAGGCCGGAGACAGACTTATCAAGGGGAAGTTGCCTCCAAACCTAGCTCCCCAATCATTCAATTCGTGTTTCGTCATTCATGTATTCCAGGGTAATAGTTAAAACCAAAAGTAA
>KK114054.1:28468-39225 GCA_000611955.2 Stegodyphus mimosarum
TATTAGTAAAAGTAAAGAATCCAGTTTTCTCCAACCAATTAGGTGGTAATTTTTTTGAATGTTCTTTACTTTTGGTTTTAACTATTACCCTTGAATACATGAATGACGAAACACGAATTGAATGATTGGGGAGCTAGGTTTGGAGGCAACTTCCCCTTGATAAGTCTGTCTCCGGCCTACTCAGCAATCATTCATGTATGCATTTTAATAAAATTTAGTTTCATTTTTATTAATTAGTAAAAATTGAACTTGATTTACTTAAGTTTTGGTTAACTTGATTTACTTATGCTACTGAATTTAAATGATATTATAGATTAGTTCATAATTAGCATTAATTTGTTTACACAATTTCTGTTTAAATTATAATTTTTATCTTTAAATTACTATTTTAAGTAATTACTGTTTACTATAATTTATATATATATATATATAGTATATGTCTGTATGTATTGGGGATCTCCTAATTTCTTAGTTTGTTTAAATGACTGTTAGTTTTGCTCTTTAATTATACTTGATTTTGAATTTCGGATTAACATATAATGGTTTTATTAGTTGTTTTGAATTTTAATGTACATAATCCAAAGTTCTACGGTTTTTTAATTGTCATTTTGGTAGTATGTAATATTTTATTTTCTCCTTGTGTTTTGAAAATGTGTAAGGAATATTCTGGTACATTTGAAATTAGAGTTTCGGTTTTATAGAAATTTTAAAGTCCTTAATAAAATTTGAGTAAATCGTTTTACAGTTTTTGACCTCAAATGGACCAGGAGAACGAAACATATTTTAGAAACATATTAATCGAATTTTATGAAGCTTTAATTAATTTTCCCTTGATGAGCTTTGAATCAGATTTTCAAAAAATGGAGATTAATTTGTATTTGTATAATTTTGTATATTTTCCCATTCGCATTTTTATTTTTCGGGATTGTTCTACTATGAATTCTCTCTTTAATTGGATTAGTTTTAATACTGTGTTAAAACTCTTATACATGGTTATAATCATTATATTATAGAGGAATTGCCTTGCTTATATTCCAATTTACCAATTAATATAGATGTTTTATTCTACTTCAATCCTGCAGGTATAGCGCAGGATGGGTTTAAAAAAACTTTATTCTACTTTTTGCATTAGAATTTTTAGCTTATTTATATTTTTCTTTATATATAAGATAAAAAGATATGGAAATCAAAATTATTACTGAAAACGGCTCTCGATTGCTGATTTTTGATTTCAGTACTACCTCTCTAGTAATAACTTTCGCTAAATTGAGTCACATCTGAAAACTCATACCGCATTATGTCATCTTAAAACTTCTATATTGCCTATAAGTTTTAGCCAATCAGATTAATAAAATATGTTACTATAAATACCCTTGTAATCCTATTACTCTCCCTATTTCTCTGCCTATGCTTGCTAGCTGAAGGACGTCTCTTGCTTGGCTGCTTTTGTTAAAAATGTAATGCGCCATCATCAAAATTATGGAGCGCAGATTGGCCCATTGAGAAGTGCAATAAATAATAAAGATATATTTGGAATATCAAATGATTTTGTGATTCTTCGAAAGTTCTACTGCTTCGCAATTTTGATATTTTCAGTAATCTTCTAATCCTCAATCTACTCACGACTGCAAAATAATGTCTTCCCTAGTCAAGCATTCATCTCTCATCAATTTACTGCTAGGAACTAAATCTTATCATCACATACATGTAAAATATAAAAAAACGATGGCTTTGCTCTGCGCAGGCAACCTTTAATTAACTTTCCGCAATTTCAGGATCTTTAGCCCTAGACCAGTACTTTTGAGAACATTCTGGCATGTTATATAACCGCTAGTATAAATACTGAGTCGCCTCATTTTTTCGTCAGATTGCTTTCCTCTATCGTTGCTACGAGACGTTGTTGCTATTCTTCCCACTTTCCTTCCCTTTGTTAGAACAAGTTACGACGCAGAAATCTTTTAATTTAAATAACTATTGGATATATAATTTGGAGAATTTCGTCTAAAATTGATCTGCTGTTTGAATTGAATAACGATATGGAGCTATAAAGTTAAATTATTCTGTGTCGTCATTTCGCTACATTCCACTCAACCAAACAACGCCCGGACTCTGATACCAAGCTTCGTCATTCCCGTGCCTGTCCGTAAAATCATGACATATATATAGTCGTTTGTTAGGCACTGTGTTACCCAGCCCGGTGAGCTTAGTATTTGTATTCCTATATGTTGGTAAATTTTGCTTTTTTTACTTTAAAAGTGGTTGGATTATGTTGTTCTGATATTCCGGTTAAAGTTTTTGTGCCTTTAGCTAACTATACATGCAATAATTATTGAATTATCAAGAATTTAAAAGTTTAAATGTTGCTAAGTCTAACGAGGCCGAAATTTATTTACATTTCAAACTCTTAGTAGAACAGTGAATTGAGTCATTTGGTACACCAGGCTTGGTTTTTCGTAGAAACTCTAATTTTAATAGAAAAAAAAATTTAATTGTTTTTTAACTGTATTTGGTGTTTTAGGTTTTTCTGTATTTTAATAATTTTTAATGAAGATGTTTTGAGTTTGTGTATGTGTCTTACCGTGAAGATAGAATTAAGTTAATTAAATGAGAAATTTATCTCTAATGAAATACAGCAAAAGATGTGTTATAAGGCGGAACAAGGAAGTCATGTGATGTCCACATCAGATACTACACATTTCATAAATTCACATGCATTTTCATTTCATTTCTCAAAACATGTAAGAAAGTTTCTGAACGAAAGAAAAGTATTAGCTTATAAATGAGTATTTAGATTAGGTCATCTTTTTACAGTTTACGGAATAGCTCTTGAAAGGTATTTTCTTAAAACACAAAAACCTCTTCAGTAGTAGAAGATATTGAAGTTCTATTCATCGGGACGAGCAACTGGATATTGTCCTAAAATCTCTGAAGGATGTGGGTTAAGTCCTGTTCAACATGAAGATTATAACTTTAAAGCATGAGTTTACTGGAATTCGCAATGCTTTTTACATCATACTACAATAACAAACAAGATAATAGAGAAAAACTGGCTAACCGATACGGAACGTAGAATTTCCAAACTAGAAATCGATTGATGACGCAAAATATTGAAAAGAAACTAACCAACAATAGATCTTAGTTTAAATTACGAAATCTTGAAAGCTATTACTAACTAGATGCTTCTGCAATATTTGCTTTACGGAAAAAAGTAATTGGGGGATGTAACAATGCGACACAAGAATTTACAGCTCGACAGGAACACATATGTAGGCACTTAGAAAACACGATCAACGATTTGAAAATGCAATTAACGAAGTACGAATATTTGACTTACTTAGTCAACATAACCCGAGGATCATGGCGATGAAATACTCGTGTGGTCTACGTAGGATGATAAATTTCTACAAGCAAAAAGGGCAAAGATTACAGTACAAAAGGAGGTGTTTAAGGTTTACGTTGCCACAGAAAACATTAAGCAATTAAAAATGAAAGAAGCTTGGAGTGGACTAATATTATTCCTAGCTAGTTTACTGGAATTTGCAACGCTTTTTACATCATATTACAATAACAAACAAGATAATAGAGAAAAACCGGCTAACCGATACGGATCGTAGAATTTCCAAACTAGAAATCGATTGATGACGCAAAATATTGAAAAGAAACTAACCAACAATAGATCTTAGTTTAAATTACGAAATCTTGAAAGCTATTACTAACTAGATGCTTCTGCAATATTTGCTTTATGGAAAAAAGTAATTGGGGGATGTAACAATGCGAAACAAGAATTTACAGCTCGACAGGAACACATTTGTAGGCACTTAGAAAACACGATCAACGATTTGAAAATGCAATTAACGAAGTACGAATATTTGAGTTACTTAGTCAACATAACCCGAGGATCATGGCGATGAAATACTCGTGTGGTCTACGTAGGATGATAAATTTCTACAAGCAAAAAGGGCAAAGATTACAGTACAAAAGGAGGTGTTTAAGGTTTACGTTGCCACAGAAAACATTAAGCAATTAAAAATGAAAGAAGCTTGGAGTGGACTAATATTATTCCTAGCTTGGAAATGCAAGAGAAACAAATATTTTACGTTACGTATTAAGTCTAACCCATTAACAGCCAAAACTGCAAAGAATTATTTTTTTTTCTTATACAAATAATAAGAAGTATTAAATTAAGTATTCATGATATAAATTTACAATGAAAATAAAAAAAGTGCTTTTACATGCGTAAAAATCGAGTGTTGCGTTCGCACAACGTCAGCGGAATAAGAATACGGATGTTTAGTGAGTAAGATTGCACTCGTTCGAAGTTTTCCTTGAGTGGAGCACTGTTTTACTAATTTCTGTGGCATTCATATATCGAATGTTTAAAGTTCGGAGCAGCCGCAAGTTATTATGTTTTCTGTTTTGTTGTTTTTCTTAAGAATTTAAATAAGGATTTGGAATTAATAATCATATTTCAAATTTAATTTGAATCTTTCAAGCAAAGATACATATTTAAAAAAAATTTATCTGTAATCTCTATTTGTGAAACTATTTGAACACATACTGATAAAATATATTTGTTCCTTTTACTTCGTTCTAAAAGAAAACCAAATCAACCGTATTCTTTAGTTAAAAAGATGATAAATTTATATATTTATAATCCGTAGCTTTAATAGATTCCATTCAACAATAAAATAGACGTTAGCAATGAAATCAATTTAAAAAGGAAAAAAAGAAATCCCACGCGCCTTGCGTTGCAGAACTTTCTCTCCTCATTCATTCAGTTTTTCGTAGTTTATCGCCTATTCAACTATAGATTGCTAGAGCAATCAAAATTCAAAAGTGCCTTTCTCTTTCCTGCCGCATCAAGTCTATTATGCTTTCTAAACGATTCCAAAATAAGGACGAATTATGTCAACGACAGGTTTGCTGAAATTTGAATATGAAATATAAATGTTTACTCTTTGAAATATCGTACTTCAGCTCCGACGATTCTAAGTATTTTGGGGGAAAATGATTTCAGCATTTTCTCTTACCTTTTAGTACAGTTCGTTATGCCAGTCTTGAAAAAGAAAGTTATTTTTACACCAGATAGCTCAATACATACAGACTTTATACAATGTTATATTTATGTTCAATACATACAGTCTCTCGCATTTTGATCGAGATATTTTAAAGACTCACTTCAAGTAAGCTGAATTTCTATACACAGCGTTCTTTATTGCTTGTAAAATGGACGTGGTTAGAGAAGTGCTTATTTATTTTCAAGCAGTTCATAGATTTTATTTCTAACAGTGCGCTTCAGCAATCTGTACTTGGTAGAACACGATTTCACACAATTACTCTTCTCAGACTTTGATCTCTAAAAACAGCCCTTCAGGTCTATAGCTAAATAAATGTCTTGCTATTGTAGAGTTAATTTTTAAAATCCTTTCAAATGTACCTTAAAGATGGGAAGTCATATAGCAGTCAATAATTCGGTTTTGATATGACATGGGGATTTGGATTTGCTCGCCTGCATTTAATTTGCCAGTTAAATTACTATTAAGATTTATTTTCGAATGTTTTGATCAAAAATTGCATCAAATGACTATTTCTATACTATTAAAATCTGTGCGCATCTGTCTGTTTGTGACATCATCTCCTCCGGAATGGCGGGAAGTTGAGTTTCGAGAGAGGTATTCCAGGATTTCAAAAATTCGTGGAAAACCATTTTGACCATTCTCATCTCCGTGAGACTTTAATCAGCCCAGATATTAATTGAAAATTCTGAAAACGCTAATTTTCAAACTCATTGTTTCGCGTGCCAACGGTCTCGCGCGCTGGAGATAAAAAAAATCTGCTTTATTTCGAAAAGTGCTTCCACTGCTCGGTTTCAAATTGTAGAGTTTGTTAATAAAAAATTTTAAGTTTTACAATATATGAAATAAAAATAGCATTGCCAAACATTAAATATATCGGATTTTAACGAACGTTCGCCCCACCGCAATCACGTCTGCTCAAACAGTTCGCGTTAGTGTGTTTAATCATATTTTGTCGAACGATTTTTGGTATTTGAAAAGAAGAGACTTGCTTTAGAACACTGTGTTGTGAAATTTGTAAAAAAGGTATTGTTATAATTAAACACAAGGTGTCTGAAATGGAACCATCACGCTGTCAATTACTTCCAGTTCTGTTGCAAAAGTCAGCTACAGAATGTCACCAAATCATGTGCACAGCTTTAAGTACTAATGCTGTATCATATGACACTGTGAGGGTTTCGTATAGTAAGTTCAAAAAAAAGGACTATGGCATTCAAGAGGCAGAGTGCTCTGGCTGGCCTACCGATGTTAATGAGGCGACTCGCCTGTGAGAACATGCGGAAGATCAGTATGCAAACACCCGGAGAGCTTGCTAAGGAGTTAGACGTTAGTGCTATGTTTATTAGTCGTGCTATGCATCGCATAAACTTGACGTACAAGTTCAATCGCTGGTGTCCGCCTGAGGTGACTTAAGCGGATAACGATAGATGTGTTCGGACCTGCACTAATCTGCTCGAATATCAGCGTAAGTACAAAATTCTGGACCAGATCGTCACTTGTGATGAAAAGTGAATTTTCTTCAACAACACAGGCTGAAAATGGGGTTGGTCTACGTCCCGTGAGCCAGTCGGCAGCGTCGCAAAACACAATTTGACTAGCAGAAAGATCATGGTTTGTATCTGGTGAGATTGCTATGGCATAATCCACAAATCTGAGAAAAAAAAAACCCTCGACAGTAAAGACCCTTATTACATCTAGCGAAATTCTGAGACACATTTCTGCGAAACGAGATTCTAATAGCACTTGCTTAATTGGGAGAGTTCCAAGGAAAACCAGCACGATTGAAGGCGATGTTCCGTCTAGCCGAGGAAACGGTGTCCCGACTACTCGGGACATAGGATTATAGGGAAATTACGATATGGCGATTGCTGTAGTTTGACATCTTGGGCGATAGAAGTGGAAGCCGATTTTACTGAAGAAATAAGAAAAAAAAAACTATATTCCTATGTTTTTATAATATATTCGTCCAAGTCATTTTCAGAATATTTATATACTGATTAAATTTATAATCTTGGAAAGTTCAGACTGGACAATGTTTTAGGACATCCTTGTACTTTTGATGATTTGTTTACAAATTTTTTGTCTCCAGAAATTCGCCAAATTTGTTATATTTCTCTCATATTAACCCATAGCATAAATTTTAGAAATAATACCATTGTTATATATTAAAAGAATTTGTTTTTACTAAATTGAAGGTGATTCATTTTTTTTAATTCTGTTTATATATGCGCTACTTTACTTTTTTACTAGTTTTTTAGCATTTAAGTTGTGTATTGCATAATCAGCGATCTATTGTAAACAACATAAAAGGGGCATAAAAAGAAAAGCGTAGCTTATGTTATAATCAGAATGCTTATTAAATTTGTATTATGTTATTTTTGTATTATTAATAAAATACTTTTTAGATTGTAAATACATTAGAAACTATACTTTTATTGTAAATGCTGCATATTGAAACATTTAAAATTTGTAGATTTATTATTATTCACGATGAAAATCATATGTATATGCATTCATTAATGTAAATATTATACAGTACATTAATACTAATAAACATACATCAACAACTTCTAAACCATCTCATCTTTCTCTCTGTATATGCATATGTAAATATATGACTTATTATATATGTATTTATTTGTGTATATGAATATAAAAATGAACATTGCCAAAAAAAGTTTATTTAATGTCACTTCTAATACACATAATGATATGTTATTGAGAGCAACTGTAATTGTCAGTCCTTTGCACACCATCCTGGCTACGGAATGCACGTTTGAAAAATAATTGATGAACATAGACAAGAAAGACTGTACTCGTTTTGTTTTTTGGATAATACACAATTATATCCTCTGTATGATTAACACAGTATAAGCATGGCTTATGAATAACAAGAAATTAAACAGCTATGCATTTATAAAATATTTGATCACTTAAAACATACAGTGAAGAAATGATTATCGCTTTGATATGTGTTTTTACTTTCCACCACCTTTCCATTTGGTACCTTCTATAAACAATAAACAAGTTCAAAATGAAAAGAGTGTAAGCGATACAAGATAAAACACGGAATTTGGAAGCTAACGTTTCTTTCGCCAATCTGAGTGGTAACCTACTATATATACGTTTCGTGGAAGTAGCGGTTCTTAGAAATGTTTCTTTTGACGACCTGCCCCGGCTAACAATAACAGGTGTGATAGCGGTTTAAGGTGTACAGAGAGATGCTGCTCCGAGTTGACGCTGCTATTAAGGAACAATGAGTTCAGGCGAAAAAAAAACTGATGTTCCATCAAGCATAATGCAAGACCACATGTGTCTCCATTCGCCTGCTGGACTCTGTACGGACTCGAATTGGATTTTTTGCCACACCCACTATATAAAACCTACATCGCTCCTTCGGACATCTGTATTTGTCTTACTCGCCTGCTTTTGCTCATGTGACAACGGTCACCTGTCCCCCCTTTCTTGCCACTTTCAACCTCCTACCACGCATTTGACTAACTTACGTTATGGGCTTTTAGCACCAAAATTACTGAGCCGAAAACGTCGCGCTTTTGCGTGATATCGCGGCAATAATTGTCCAGAACGAACGAACGGACATCTGTCTTTTTCCACAGTTGCAGCTACATCTTGCTGATGCTATCTTCCATTCTCCATAGGACGCTCGAAATTAGGTTGGACTCGCGGTCACCAAGTTTCTGAGCCGAAGGCTTTGGAAAACTACAAAACGGTGGCAGAAAGCCATACATTTGGGTGGTAAATATTTTTTGCACTAAAGTTACTACTTTCATATTTTTTTAACTTTATTAAGAGCGTTTCATGGCGGAAAACTTTTGTTATAACCATTTTTTATGACGTTGGAGAAAGCACGAGATTACATGTGATGTCGCTATATGTGACGACATGCGTCGAAAATTGTTCGTTAATCTTATTTTAAATACAGAGGGTGTTTGCACATTTTTGTAACGCATTTCAGTTCCTCCATGAGTTTAAATATTAATTTTAAAATACAAACGTGACTGGCATCAAATTGGAATAAGGTTTAATTATCGTCTGCAGCATTAAAAATAATCGTTTCTTTAAAATGTCGTTGAAAAATAAACAATGGATCGAAGGCTCTCTTATTAAATCTTAAGTCTCGTCTAATATTATAAGGAAAATCCAGCCCCATGAAGAGCTATTGCAAAATTTTTAAATATCCCTGTAGGAACTGTGAACAAAATTATAAAATCTAATTTAAAGCTAATTAGAACAAAAAAACAGAATGTTCGTCGTCTAACTCCGAAACATGTTACTCATCGTAAGACTATGTGCAGATTGCTGTATAAAAATTATCTGGCAGGGAAAAAATGGAAATATATAGTCATAATTGATGAGGCTTGGGTATACTTATGTGATTGCAATAGAAAAAGATCCATTCACTACCGAAAAAAAGGAGAAAAAGACTTAATATGTTGGTTGAGAGAAAGCAGCGAGAGCTTTGTAAAAGGTTTTATGGTTATTACTGGATTCTTTTATAACTGAAAACTTAAAATAAGGAAAGTTTTAAAAAATATAAAAGTTAATTCAAATTACTTTCAGAAATATGTTTTAACACCTGTTTTTAAAGAAGAAATTCAATCTCTTTATCTAAACAATATTCACTGTGATCAGTTCCATTAAGATAAGGCTCTAAGCCATACTTCTAAATCTACAGCTCTATGTTTTGAAAAAATGAGAAATAAAACCAGAATTGAAGCTGTTCCCTTTAAATGCATCCCATCTAATTCCCTTAATGTGTCTCCTATGGACTGCTGTACATTTGGATTTTTAAAACGAGCTCTTTATAAGCGGCATTCCAAAGCATTGGACGGACTCTGTAAGATTGTGAAGGAAGAGTAGAATAAAACCAACCTTGATGTTTTAAGAAAAGGACATTTATCTTGGAAATCAAGATATAATATTATAAACTCAGCAAAAGGGCTATCAGTTTGAACATATTTGAAAGTAAAATTTTAAGGTTTGTTTACATATAAATCTTTGCAAAATCGTTATAAAAAAGGTGTGAACACAGTCTGTAAATGGTTGCTGTTGGTAGCATTTTTGTTTGAGGTTACGATAACTGACGCGATGTTTTATTGCCAAGTCAATTCTTTCATTGAGAAAAATTTGTTGTATTACATTAAATGTTAATAATCATGACGTTATATGTATTCGTATTAACCTGAAATGTCAAAAGCTTTTGTTTCCTGGTTCGGAAAAAAAAACATATTTACGAATTGGTTGTTGCTTGGAGCTTGGAAAGAATGAACTGATTTCATTCATACTGAAATGTTTTTATGCATTTTCTTTTCAAGTTGATATGGAACATATAAATTTTGCTTTGGCCTCAGCCCGCTAGTTTGTCTATACATTTTCTTTATCAAAATGTTTACTTTTCTAGTTAAAATTAAAACTTTCATTAACAAACACCATTTTTCGAGCCTTGAATGGCAGATCGGAAGTAATATAATGTTGGCGAATTATCTGACTGATAATTGAAATTTTGTGGAATAGAAATCTTAGAATAAATGACTTTATAAAAATTTTTCAGTGATTCCGAGTGGGTTACTTTAGAAAAATACTTCTGCCTATTCACTCTTCACTGCCCACCAGCAATCCAGTGGATAACGCAGTTGAACGTTGGTTACTTTTTTTTTAAAG
>KK114054.1:39276-104096 GCA_000611955.2 Stegodyphus mimosarum
TCACATGGAATCAATCATACGCTAAACTCAAATTGTTTAATATTATATATTTTAGAAAATATGCCACTCAGTTTGAAGTTGAAAACGTTGAGAGTTTTTCCATAAAAACTGACTTATGAATATTAGCTCAAGCACAAATATTATGAATATATATGAATATATGAATATTAGCTCAAGCGCTTCGTACAAAGCACAAAGGTTATCAAAACAAGGGCGATTCAAGGGCTCTGAAATACCTGCAGCTGTAAGATAGCTTGGATTTTCAAGCAGTCTCCATTAGGCACTCTGCAGCAGAAAAATTCCACGGACGGAGAAAACGCGATGGAACATAAATGTATTTGACAGATGAATTATCCATTATATACTTTACACAAATTATCCATTTTATATAAAACTAGCTCATCTTAAGCTTAAAGTAGAATTTGCAAGGAATAATTTTTAAATAATAATAAAGCATTACTAAATTTCAAATAAGCACAAAATCTCAGAATCTCAGAAACGAATCTCAAAATTTTTAAATTATACATATTGTAACGAATTTGTATTTAGATAGGTAATTTTAGTAGAATTATAATTCTAATTGTCATATTTCCACATGCAATGCAGCGCGAGACAAATTTTAAGAGAATGCCGGAAAAGTAAAAATACAGGAGCACGTGCATTTAACACCGAGAATTGTTATCTCAATAATTTGCATAAAGACTTGTATTGAAATTGGATAAATCTAATTAATCACTATGTTAGCTATAATCGTAATTTTTCACTCTTTTTGCTTTCCTGAAATCTCGAGAAGCAGAAATTACTAGAAAGATCTGGTTGAAAATTATAAAGGCCGGAAAGAGAGCGTCTCATTTCAGTCTTTCCGTTCAGATGAGCCTCTTCGGGAGAAACTCTCGATCTGGATTCCTCAACGTCAAGGCAAAAAAGGGATTAAATAAAGAACTGGTAAGAGCAGTCTAAAACTAGTGCTTTTGCGATTTGTTTAGTTTCGCGTGAAGTGAAAATATCTGAATTAGCTTTCTCTTTAGATAACGCTTTGCATTGAGTTATATTTTAAACGCTTTAGTAGTATGAAGTATAACTACTGATTATATTGCGGGATATTGTGAACACTTGAAGAATTAACGCTGATGACAATGGTGATGAGATGATGATCTGGTGTACGCCATGAAATTCGAGGCAGTCCAGCAAGCAACTCGCAAAGACCGACACCCAATCAGAGCTGCGCAAGTCCAAGAGCCAGTGGATCAAATGGCTGCTCACCAAGATGATTTAACAAGACAATTGAATGCCTTGCAATGGAATATTGGTGACAAGAAACCGACCGTAAAGTGCTGGAAATGCGGTGCTGAAGGGCACATACTAAGAAACTGCAGAACACCCCAGGGCATGGATGTTATGACCGCTCCTAGCAAGAAATAGGGAAACTAATTAGTAGCCATCTAGCTGGAAAGAGGCTATGAGATAATGAGAAGCCCCATTTTAAAGCACTTCAGATTTCTGCAAAGAGTGGTGGCACTCTTTATCGTGAGGCATATCAATGGAATTCCCTGCAATGTGACGATGATACGAGTTTTGTAAGGTGTGTTCAATACAATATGTATTATAAAAATTATAGTGTATTGAATATTTTATGTATAGCATGTGTTAACGTGCAATGGGACCAGGAGAATGTTTAATTACAAATGATGATATTTTTGGTATGTTTTCAGAATACAGCAAAATTTATGCAATTGTGAATTTTTAGCATAATGTTATTTAATCAAAAGCAGTATGGGTTGTATTGTGGCCTCAAATATGTTATCTGTACTTTGTTTATTATAACTACAGCATAAAGTAACCAACGTGTATTTCTGTGTGTAATTTAATTGTGTAATTTGTTTTTAATATGTAATTTTGCTCTTCACTTAAGCCTGTTGCATCAAAAACTATGTCTTATAAAATCAAGTTACCTAGGATTTAACCAAGTTATGTTTTATATAATCAATTACATAATTCAGAATCTATGTTGAATTATCAAGAGTGATGTTCAGCATAATATTGTTGCATGCGTACGGGCTCGTAATGGATTGAATGCACAGGTCGTTAAAAAGTGAATAAAAAGTATTCTTTTCACAAGAAATAAAGCAAAATACTGAAATATTTCCTCAGAGATATTCGTACAATATCACAATATTTCGATTCAATTCAAAACCGGAGAAACTAATTCTATCTCACAGCAAATTTGCTACAATCTATAACAGCTGCAACTGAGCTGAGGTGTTTTAATTCGCCTTTTATAAGCTTTTTACTTATTCACTAGAACATTCCGGTAAAACATGGATTTTTCTAGATTTTTGTGGATGGCAACAGCAACCACGAGACACTTCTGCATTAAATATTAAATGCACGAGCTCTTTTAATTTTATTTTTCCGACGTAGCTTTCTCTTCAAAAATTGTCTCCGTTGCACGGGGAAATAAAACAATTTTAATTACAGTTCTAAATAAATACGAAATCCGTAATACTGCCCCCTTCCCAAACACTTCACGTCCCGGGCAGTACAATGCCTGGACAGTCACCCATTTGAATCTTAACTTTTGATAAAATTTATCATCCCTACAATTCTTCTTCTCCCTTTTTTCAAAAATCTCTTATTCTCTTCATTTGTCTCTACAATTATAATTCTATTTATACTTTCCAAACTTATAGAAAATGATTGGAAAATCAATTTTATATTTAGATAAGAAAGAAAATAGAATTTCTGTGTTTTTTTTATGAAACAAAATCCCTAAGATTAATGGTAAGGAGGTAGTGATTGTATAAATTAATAAATAAATTCCTGCTTGTAATCGTTCTGGTTCCAGAAGGAAGACCATTATTTTTAGCTCCGTTAATTGAAAGAATTAGACATTTAATTCGTCCTTTTACATTGTCTATTCGTTTAGCTGCAAATATGATGGCAGGTCATTTAATTGTTGGATTATTATCAATAATTAGAAGATTAAGAGTAGTTCATGCTAATGGTGCAAGATTATTTTTTATATTTATATATATTCATATTGGGCGGGGAATATATTATGGCTCTTATCGTTTTAGAAAAGTTTGGTTAAGTCCAAACTTACAACTAATGCATTAATGCAATAATACACATTACATTACAATAATAAAATAAACAATAATTGCAATAAGTAACTTTCAGAAAGTTAAATATACTATCTACTATCAAACGCTAAATACATACCAAATACTAAACACAAATCAAATATTACCAAATACTAAATAAAAATCAAATACCATCAAATACTTAATACAAATAAAATATTATCAAATATTAAATACAAATAAAATATTATCAAATATTAAATACCAATCAAATACTATCAAATACTAAATACCAATCAAATACTATCAAATACTAAATACAAATCAAATACAAAAAGGACCATGGCTTTATATTATTCACATTACTATTTTCAATTATATACACTATGTACTATGGCCATAGTAAGGAACTAACCTGTCATAACGAACGACTTTCGGCTTAGAGTACGGTGACTTGCGGTTCCGAGCCACGAAGTCGTTGAGCCTGTTTAGAACTGTGTACGGACCATCTCAAGGAGACTGTAGTTTCGGACAGAATCTATTCCGTCGAGTCGAATTCTACAACCACACCTTGTCTCCTCCGTTGAATCGATGTTCAGTAGCTTTCGTGTCGTATCGGGTCTCCATCTTCCTTGTCGCCATGTTGACTAGCTCTCGCTCAAAATTGTGCATCACTTCAAACCGGGCCTGGAGATCTTGGACGTATTCCTCAGGCGATGAAAACGCATCTCGCCGGACACAGTCTGGAAGGTAACAGAGGATGACGTCGAAATGAGTTTATCTTTAAATCGTTTAGCTAAATCTTTTCTAATGATGGTAACATTAGCTCCTCTGTCAATGATCATATTGCGAGGAACTCCATCGATATGTCCATTAATGGATAGTCCATTACTCTTGCAACTCACTGCAGAAATCCTGAGCGCCTGAGCGAAAACAGGGTGTTTCATTATCTGGCAACCTCCGCTCCTCGATATGGTCGCTAATTTGCCTGCTGCGTCGATCCTGGAAAATCATCGTATTTTCCGTACCCCGGGGTGTTCCGCAGTTCTTTCTTACATGGCCTTCAGCTCCACAGTTCCAATGTTTTGGTTTCATGTCACTCCTTTTCCATCTCATGACATTTAATTGTCTATTTATATGGTCCGTCTTATTTTCCAGGGCTCTGGGATGATCGGCAGTTTCTTCGCATGTACCCTTAGCACAGCAGTTCCAGCACTTTCCGGTCGTTTTCTTGTCACCAATAATCTGCTGCAAGGTATTCAGTTGCTTGTTAAATTATCTAAACGACTCTTGCTTCTCTCGGGCACTCCGTAAAGGCGAGACGGAACAGCCTTTCAACATCCGTAGCGGTCTCTTGAGTGTTTTGGTGGGCTTCTGTTAACAGGATTTTAATTGAAGCCTACAGTAGTCTTTCAAACATTTGTCCCGAATTGGCAGCTCCAGTGCGCCGGATTGCGCTTCGAAGTCTAGTCTCTGGTTTTCTGGAAGAGTGTGCAGGATTTTCGCTGAATCTGCTCTCAGTGAAGCGGCGAGATGACAGGCCTTATCCTGGGAATCCCATGCAGTCGCATCCGCCACTATAGAAAATAGTGTCTTATACACTTGCCAGGAGGTCTTCCCATTATACGTGGATAACTTCAGAGACGACCGAGCAGACATGAATAAAAATTTAAAACTAAATAAATAAATAAATAACTATTGCTTCCTGCTGTCGCTGCGAATTTCTTTAAGGTATCAATTTCTTTCGCAACTGCCGAAACCTTGTCATCAATTTGTTTTCGATTTGGTGTTGGACGGTAAAATCTCTTCATTCGATACGTTGCTCCACAGCTGAAACTCTTTCTTCTGTTTATTCTTTTACAGAAGAAACTCTTTCTTCAATGTATTCAACTCTAGTTTCGACCGAGTTTATTCTTCCTTCCATAGCCTAGAATTTATTTTTCACTACGCAGGTAATTTCTCTTTTCATTTCCGCTTGACCTGCTTCAATCGTTTCTTGAACAGCCTTCATTGCTTCTTTAACAGATTCTTACATCTTTTCTTTAACGGAAACTTGACCAGCTTCCATCTGTTCTTTAACGGATTTCATCTTTTCTTTAACAGAATCTTTCGTCTCATCCTTAAATGCCGCAAAGGCTACCTTCAGCCGTCTTAACTGTTATTCCATCGCTCGTGTTATTGGCATTCAAATATACAAATTCTGACACCAGAAATTGTTGCGTGCGTACGGGTTCGTAATGGGTTGAATGCACAGGTCATTAAAAAGTTAATAAAATTTATTCTTTTCACAAGAAATAAAGCAAAGTACTGAAATATTTCCTCAGAGATATTCTTACAATGTCACAATATCTCAAACTTTAAACTGAACTCAATCCAAAGCCAGAGAAACTAATTCTATCTCACAGCGAATTCGCTACAATCAGTAACAGCATTACGTAACCAAACAGTTCGCTTAAAACAGCTGCAGCTGAGCTGAGGTGTTTTAATTCGGCTTATATAAGCTTTCGAATTATTCAGTAGAACATTCCGTTAAAACCTCGATTTTTCTGGATTTTTGTGGATGGCAACAACAATCACGAGACACTTATGTATTAAATATTAAATGCACGCGCTCTTTCATTTTTACTTTTCCGACGTAGCTTTCTCTTCAAAAATCGTCTGCGTTGCACGGGAAAATAAAACAATTTTAATTACAATTCTAAATAAATACGGAATCTGTAACAATATGTTGCATAGAATATGTAGTGTGTAAGAGTAGAAATGAGTTTTGTAAATGTATCTAAGTAGAGTGAAATGATCAAAGCAATGCATATTACAAAATATATAGTGTATTGAGTGTTACCATGCATGTAACCAGGAGAATGTTTAATTTCGAATGCAGAAAATTCTAATACTCTGCCCTTGTATGGCTATGTACTGTCTTGATTTCGCAGTGTAGCTTTAGATAGTTGCGGGATCCGGACGATATGCTATTAGTCTATGGAAGCCGCCCGGGTGTCCGGACCTGCTTTTATCTGTCTCCTACCGGCCTCACTTCTATGGGCTACAAGTTAGTAGATTTTATACTGATGAGGTACATAATTCCGCTTGGATTATCTTTAGGTCAGAAGCCTGGTCAGTAGCAAAAAGACAATACCTATTTTACTTATAAAAGTCATTGGATGTCCCTTTCATTTCGACCAACCAGCCAACCAACTAACCTGCTGAGCCGACGTTTTTCTCGCGCTGTATTACGCATATCAATTCGAAATAAAGGTTACTTATTGTTCGTTACTGGCTTTCTCTGTTTGCCGAGTTTCATTACTCTCTGACCACTCCATCTTGCTGCATTTTTATTGTCAGGTAGTATATTACGACGATGGTTTACGACGATTGTCAGGTAGTATATTACGACGATGGTTAAGTACGATGGTTTCTGTCTTAGAAGATAGTTTGGTTTAGCTGATTACGGCAAAACACACAAGGGCTGTCTTCATAGTGGGATGCCTTTGTCGAGGAGTTTCTAAGAAAAACTGGTTCGTATACACATTTGGTATGGGGAAAACTACGACAAGGCCCCTGCAGCCAGCCCGTTCTCCAGGATTCGCAGCTTGGATCTATCTACTAGTGTTCAGCTCTCAGCCGCTGTAGGACCTGTGTCTTACAAGACGAAAGCCTTGACTGAGGACTTTTTAAGAAAGAGTTGTCTCGTATTCATGTTACGCATGTGAAAATTTCCCTAACCTCCCAAATAGCCAGGCCTTCGCAGAGATTTGAACCCGTGAATAGCAACAAGTGTTCAGTGCTTTTACAGTATGGCTGCAGGTGAGCTTCAACTAAAGTTTCAATAGCTCTAACTTAAAAATTGCTCAAGTTCTGCGCACCTAATAATTTCAGTACTAGTTTTGTTTCGTTGAAATATGAAATTCGAATTCTTTTGTCCATCCCATTCATGATGCTAATATATACACAGGTATCCTTCCGTGCTGTCTTTACCAAATGTCATATATTGGGGACAGTGCATCCAGAATGATGTTGCATGATTAAAACTAATCGTATATCTAATTGCACTCTTTTAAACTTTCTTCTCCCCCCGAATAATCTTCTTTACATAAATAAAAGAAAGTGAAACTCAATTTCAGTAGCGCATAAGAAGTGAAAAGTTTATTATGCTGTGAATTTTAGTTTAATATTTAATATTTGTCAATAGTCTGAACATTTGGATTTTACTCGTAGCATCTGTTTTACATCAATATGAATGATGAACTTCATAATATATATACCAGATATTGATCTCTAAAGTCAACCTATAGCTTTATTTCTAACCTTTTGGCGTTTAACACCTTAAAGTTTTCCCGCTTCTAGAGTTCTGGAGGGAATATTAGAAATTTCAATAAATCATCAAGCACTGGCGTTTAATCTCGTTTTGCAGATCTTTCCCCACTATACTCTTATTAAAAGCAGTGTAAATATCAATAGAGCATACGCCAAATACTCTGCTTTAAATCCAAAGTTTCAAAAGGGCAAACAAATTCTCTCATAGTGTGTACTAATAATTAAATGGAAATTTGCTAGTTCAAAGCAGATAAATATAAGATTCTCTTTAACAACATTGAACTTTCTTCTGTTTTAAACGAAGTTCTATACGAAGCATATACCATGCAACTTTGGAACTCTTATTACAAACTATGAAGGACTAAACAATTTTCAGCGTATAATCTTTTAATGAACACTTTAGGAATTTTCAGCTTATGATAGTTTGACTTATTTGTTATTATTACTTGAAAACAAATCACTAACTGCCAATCATTCTTCAGTATTACCATTGAAGGTCCGAACATTCAGTTTTGGTAATTTAATACGCATTGAGAATCGAAGTTTCAAGTTTATTTTCGAAATACAGTATCGCTGACATTCGTAACATTAGCTCTCATTACCAGGAAAAGAAATAAGTTTTCAATAACATCCTGTATATTTTACTTTTCGTGAATATATATATATGTTTAGATCCAATGTAACTCCTTAACCACGGTTGCAATTATTAATATCGTTGAGGAATTGCCTTGCTTTGATTCCAATTTAATTTTATATGCTTCAAGTTTAATTTACTTCAATGCTGCAATCATAGCACAGGACTGGTTA
The DNA here is from genome assembly GCA_000611955.2 of Stegodyphus mimosarum. Taxonomy (NCBI): domain Eukaryota; kingdom Metazoa; phylum Arthropoda; class Arachnida; order Araneae; family Eresidae; genus Stegodyphus; species Stegodyphus mimosarum. The sequence goes on from KK114054.1 coordinate 47,481, forward strand.
AAAAAAATTCTTTTTAATTTTTGGGCATATTACTATCTTTCTTTACTATATATCAATATGTGTATATGCCAATAGAATTCTCCTCAGTAATTGAGACAATAGTTCTTAACAAATCTGAAATTTCAGCCATAAAATTGTAAGGAATTTTCTTTTTCTCTAGCAAATGCCTTCGTGGTGTAACTGAACGCATATTCAAATAACAAGCGGGAGGTTCCGAGTTTGTATCTGGAAGGCATTACGGATTTGTTTATTTCCTGCTCTAATTAAACACTATGCAAGTGGAGCAGGAAATAAAATATGATAGACGATAATTCATTAGCATCTGGGTTTGGTGACTGGGCCAGCTCCTCCTCAATCGTTCTTAAGTAAGGAAGAATGTAAAGAAATTTTCTCTTCCTTATGTAGTGCATTCGTTGCGTAATTAGAAGTATTTACTGCAAGCAGTGGATAGGTTTAAAGTTGGAATATGGGTGAGGGTGTTGCTGGTTTTTCATGTTTCCTGCTTCGAAAAATTTAATGACTTTACAAACTTGTATTTCAAAAGACATAATTGAGTGGAATAAGTGTTACCAATATTCAAATTAGTTTTCTCTTTGAATTTAACGAACTTCAGAACTCGCTTTTTGCTTTTAAGTTGTTTTAAGATCCATGATTTATCAAAACGTAACATAAAACCTATAAATCGCAATTTGTGCTGAATGTCCAGTTTCAGATGGCCAAAGCTTGCATTTTATTACATGGATGCACAGTCTCCTTTAGATGTTAAGTTTATTGCTTCCTGCTAAGTTCTACTTTAACTTAAAACTGCAATTAAAGTATAATAATATAATAGTAATTGAAATTAAAGTCTCTTCAATTAAAGAGTCTTATTTATAACGGTTTCGTAATTCACATCTGACAGACTGACTGACAGCACATTTCTTTAAATTACACAAGAGATTCTATGGTCTTTCGATTGTTAGGATCAATTATTTTCAGAAATCAGAGTGAAAATAAAAATTGCAAAATTATAATTCTAGCAATTTAAAAAAGAAAATTTTCACTTTTCAGAAATGCGAGGATTCTTTATGTTTAAATACAACCAATTTTAGCCTAGAGATATAAATGAATGTCATTTAAATCATAAGAAATAAAAAATATATTTTTTTCAATTTGCATGGCACTCAAGAAAGTGAAACAGTAAAAAAGAGAGGTAAAAATGTTCAATTTCTTTAAAATTTTCAAATTTTTTAAACATTTCCCTTTCTTTAAAATTTTCAAGTTGAAATTCTTCAAATTTCCAAACACTAGTAGAAAATTTTTATTACATTTTAATTTTCAATAAATGATACAAATTTGCTTTTTTATGAATGGCATTGATTTCGAAAGCTAAAGTTACAATTATCTTATTATTTCTCAACGTGTCAAATTGTTAAATTGCTGAACTCCTGTAATTCAAATTGGTTTCAAATTTTGGCGAATAAGTTGGCTGCACAAAAATTTTCCTATTTAATCGAATGTTTAATACGTGCTATATCTTTTAGTGTCCTCAGTGAACACATTCCTATACTTAAACAGTTCGATCTCACGTGCTGTATCATAATCTGATGGAATGCTGAGTATTCTATTGATTTGATTCATGTATAAGGTATTTTCCTCCTATTTTTCGAATGTCTTCGTGAAGGTAACTGGAAGCACATACGATGCCTATTTGAGAGATCCAAGATTCGAGTCCCGACGAGGACACAGCACTTTTTTCGCGTCTCCTGTTTCAAAAAAAAACCTAATGACTGTACATTGGCGCCCAGAGTAAAAAGAAGATGGTGGACAATAATTTGGCACTGGGTACCTAATCCTCAGTTGTCCTTTTAAAGGGGAAGTATAGAAGATAGTTTCTCCGCATGTATTCAAATCTGACTTTTAAAGCATAGTATAATAGGAAGCATACTCGACGCGTATTCGAGAGGTCCAGGTATGAATTTCCAGCGAAGGTGTTTCATATTTTTCACGTCTCCTGCTTTAAAGAAAGAAAACGGAAACAAGAAGGAACCTAATGACTCTACAACTTAATTGCAAGCAGTTAGAATCTGCATGGTTTTTAAAAATGTATTTCGTTAAACAGAGGATCTTGAAGACTTCCTATGTTTCAACGAAGCTTTATATAAGCAGAGCTCGCAATAAAGCTATCAAATTAGTTTTAGTGCGATTTTTTACAGTTAGCGGATATGCCACCAAACATTATGTAGATGGATATCGCGAGTACATTATTTCAATTAAGAATTAAAATTCTTTTTAAAAATTTTTCCTTTCTTCTTAACTGGAAACAAACATATACCGCATAGAAACGCATATTTCAGAGAGTGTTAGGCATTTCTGTGCGTTACGAATCTTCGATTTCCCAGCTGAACGTGCTAACCAGTTATGCTACTAGAGGAAGCAGAGGATAATGCGAGACTACCTTTAAATGGCACTTTGGAGTGAGATTCAACACTCAGTCAACCATATTTGCCGAAGAAGAATTATCGTCTAAAACAATTTAGATAGTGTGCCACTGTAATGGCTCTTAGGCTACTGAAAACAAGATATATGAAATGTAACGTATCCTTGTCGGAATTCATTGCGTGAATCTTCCACATGCTAGCCGAGGACTCAGAAACGAAAGCTGAAAAGCACAAATTCTAGAAAAGTCTATAATGAATATCTTTTTTAAATATTATATTTGAGGAAATCAGAAATATCTATCAAGAAATTACATAATAGACTATTTTAGTAAAGATAGAAATGGTAGAGTTATTAGAATTTTTCGACGCCAGAAAACTGAAGAAATCTGCAGTGCCATATCCAGAACTTGAACTCTGGACCTCCCGAATACGATTCGAGTGTGCTTCCAGTTACATCATTTGGAAAGGGGAGAGAAAATACTTTATATACTCCCCTTTCAGAAAACTAATTGGTGATGGGACACAATTGCCGAATTCTGATGGCGACGAATTATTGTTTATCAGGTTTTTAATTTGGGTGCAACTTGTACAGTTTTTTAGAATTTTTCCGATGCCAGGAAACTGAAGACATCCCTAATACCTCGCTGTAATTCGAAATCCGGACCTCCCGAATACGTATCGAGCGTGCTTTCAGATGATCAGCTTTAAAACAAAACTTCCTTATTAAATATTTCCAAAGTCTCGTGTCTGTCATGGAAATCATGTTTAATTCCTTTGGCCTATAGTTTGAAAAACGTTTATAATTTACTCTCTGATTTATCATTAATTAACCGACAATACGATTACTTCCACTAACTATATATCAAAATATACTGTTTTGTAACATCAAAATTGTAACATGACAGTAGATTTTGCGAGCTCGTTGCATATCGTAGAAAATTTTCGTGCCGAAGAACAAGTTTACTTTCTTCAGTTTATGAAATCAGGGATCCGCTAAATTTACCTTCTTGGTTGTTATAAGGTGTCATTACATCAATAAATCAGTGGCAGTTAAACCCGCAATTTTTGGAATTATTAAAAATTCTAATTTCCTTTCATACGTCTGTTCCCCATTACAAATAAGATAGCTGATATGTAATAAATAGCTCATATACTGCAAACCGAAATATTTGTCTTTTCATACTTTAAATTAAGTATGTTCTCCAATTCAGTGGCACAAAAACAAGAAGCACTTCCTCTGTCACATAATGCCTTCTCCCTAATTAAATTTACTTCGTTAGTCTCAATAAATACAAAAGTGTAATACAGAGCAGACGGCTCCAATTTATTTTCCTTAGCGAATCTGGCTAGCTTATGATTTAATTTGACTCCTACATTTAACATGCCGTCAATCTCTTCTTTCTTTTTTACGTAAGTATCAATATTTTCATCAGTACATTATCCCAAAGAAATAATCAAAATTAGAATTTATCCCTGTCTCGTAAGAACTTTAAATTTACTGGTTAGTATTTTATTATCACTTTGTGTCACATTTTTTGCCTTAATCTCGTTAACTGTGATTTTGATGTACGTTTCTTCACCAAAATCTCAGTGTGATGTTTTGAATTAGCAAGTCATTAAACATATAAAGAGCTTCAAATAAGGGTACTTACCCTTTTTGTTTCTGTAGAACTTCAGTCTAGAAGTATTCTAACTAATCCTTCATTTCAATCTGGAAATACAAGGTCAAGGTAGTATCTCGTCTTAAAAAATTATATCCACTCCGGCTCGATGGAGCATATGGAATGAGTTGACTCCCTCAATAAATGCACTTCTAAACACAATTTAGAAATAATATAATCAATCCTTAATTTTACTTTGAGTTTATTTTCACCATAGCTAGAGGTTAGTTTGTAGAGACATTAGGATTTTTTGGAAGCAGGAGACGTGAAAAATGAGCAATGCCTTCGCCGGACACGAACTACGGACCTCTGGAATACGCGACTAGCGTGCTGACCACTACAACACGAAAGCATGCGAAGAAGGCGGGGGCGTGCGAAGAAGGCATGCGAAGAAGAAGAACACGAAGGCATGCGAAGAAGGGAGAAATACCTTGTAAGGTTTATCCTAAGTTTATTAACAGTTATTTTAAGTTTTGTATTTTTCCTATCTTATTCTAATTTCAGCTTACAATTTCCTGCCAGAATGTAAATTCAGAAACGCAGTTAATGCAAATCAGAAAGAGCCGATACTTCACCGACTTCGAGAGAGAGAGTCTGATTCCCTGACTAGCGCGTTTGCCTTTTGGCCACGTCTCTCTTAGCTATTGCTACGCTCGACCATACCTTAGGCCCTTGCATGGCTTCGCCGATTTAATTAATACTTAGGGGCCAACTACTTAGATTTCTGATAGTTTCGGCTATACCTTTCAAATAGCTCAGTTAAGCTAGTTTTAGTTTAAATTATTATTACTTTAAGTTCAAGTCCCAGTGGAGGCTTTGTGCAAAGTTCCAAGTAGGAACTGATTGTATACTGAAAAATAAAGGGTTGTAAATCCTCCTTAAGTCTTACGTGTTCTGTTCACACACTTAAGCGATTACTCGCTTGCCAGTGTTTGTGGGGTTCTAAGTTAGAACTATGTACAAGAAGAAGAACACATTAAACATTTAGAGGAAGTGTTTACATTATTGCATGAAGCGGGCCTTAAAGTTAATCCTAAAAAGTGCAAATTTGCCGCCAAGGTACTGAGGTACCTCGGCTATAAAATCTCGAAAAATAATATATAGAAACGGACAATTCGAAAATTTTAGCGATCAAAAGTTATCCACCGCCAAATACGGCTAAGAAGTTCTAGAGGATGTGTTCCTATTATAGAGTATTCATTAAAGATTTTGCTAAAGTAGTTGAACCTTTGTTGGTGCTTAAACGAAAAAAGACAAGGTTCCTATGGACTGCAAAGGCGAACACGGCGTTTGAAGAATTGAAACACGCCTTAATTAATGCCCCTGTTCTTAAATTCCCGGAAGGGGATCAAAATTTAAAGATTGCAGCAGACTCATCAGACTACGCAGTTGGAGCAGTTCTTTCCCAAATTGGGCAACCGATACCTTTTTTAGCAAGACGCTTAATCAAACTCACCGAAATTATACTGCAAGTCAGCGGGAAACTCTCGCAGTTCTACTATCGGTGCAAAAATTTCGGGTGTTCTTTGAAAGTACCCCAATAACTGTGTACTCAGATCACGCGGCAGTTAGTCTCCTATACTCCGGAAAAAATCTTTCACCTTGGCCCATACATTGAGCATTAAAACTGCAACAATTTAATTTTGTAATAAAACACACGCCGGAGAAAGAAAATGTAGTTGGCCTTTCGAGGATTAAGATCGATGAAAACGGAAATACAATTAAATGTACGATGCTAACTGCGAAAATAATGAATCCCGTTAATCAATAATCGCCGAGTTAAAAGCGAACCCAGAATTTAAAGATAGTTATGTTTACCTGGAAGATCGCGAAAATTTTGAACATGTAGATTTAACGGCTGTTCGCAATAGGGTAGCCCATTATTAAATTATAGATGAATTGCTTTTTTACATGAAAACAACCAACGATAATCAAGAATTGCGGCCAGTAATCCCAACGAGTCTATTAGCAGTTATTTTAAGTTTTGTATCTTACCTATCTTATTCTAATTTCAGCTTACAATTTCCTGCCAGAATGTAAATTCAGAAACGCAGTTAATGCAAATGAGAAAAAGTACTATTTAAGTGAATGTTTCAGCGACTTCTAGAGAGAGAATCTGATTCCCTGACTAGCGCGCGTTTGCCTTTGGCTAATTTCTCTCTTAATTACTACGCTCGGCCATACCTTAGGCCCTTGCTTGGCTTCGCCGATTTAATTAATACTTAAGGGCCAACTAGTTAGATCTCTGATAGTTTCGGCTATATCTTTCAAATAGCTTAGTTAAGCTAGTTTTAGTTTAAATTATTAATTTAAGTTAAAGCCCGAGTAGAGGCTTTGTGTAAAGTTTTAAGTAGGAGCTGATTGTAAATATACTGAAAAATAGAGGATTGTAAACCCTCTACGTGTTCTGTTATTAAACTTGAGCGATTATTCGCTTGTCAGTGTTCGTGGGGCTCTAAGTTATAACTTTAGAATTAAGTAAGTAAAATTCCACAACCTTATACACCCCCCCCCTTTTAAAGGGCGACTGGGGATTAGGGGACCCAATCGCCAAATCCTGGTGGTGAAGAATCATCAGCCACCACGTTTTAGTTCGGGCGCCACTTGTAGAAACATTAGGTATTCTTTAAAGCAGGAGACATGAAAAATGAGCAATGCCCTCGCCGGGCCTCGAACCACGAACCTCTCGAATACGCGTCGAGCGTGCTGACCACTACACCACGAAGGCATGCGAAGAACTCGGGAGAAATACCTTATAAGTTTACCTTGGAAAAACTGCTGGACTTAATTAGCTGATAATTACAGATCAGCAAAAAAACTGGTTAAAAACATTTTGAAAGTGAACGAATTACGATAAAACACATTTTCCTACATATGGGATATTAGATGATTATTTCAAGAAAGGTACTATTGAGAAAATTTAAAATAAAAATATACCTGTCGATAAACCAGATTGTTACCTACCACATCAAACGGTATTCACAGATAGTGGTGCATCAACGAAAACTAGGGTAGTCCTTGATGGCAGCTCACATGAAGTGAGAAAGTTATACATAGTACTTGTCTATGGAAAATAAAAAATTTAAATACAAATTTTCGAGATGCGCAGCCAGATATGTTTGAAATACTGAATTCTCGTCAACGGCTTTAGTACAGGATAAGACAGTGTAGAGGAGGTTCTAGATTATCACGTAAAGCTAAACAAATGACGAGTGGAGAAAATATGAACTTGCGTAAATGAGTATGTAATCATCTTAAACTGATGAAAAGATGGGTAAAAGAAGGTTCGAAATCCATCTCCATAAAGTCGATGATTCAAACGAGATATTTTACGCGTAGATGCACGGGTGTAAAACAATGCCATAAACCCATTGGTTGGGTCTGTGAGACTCATTATACTTTACATGAAATATATCGTACTCGCATCATTTTAAAATTAAAACAACTTTGTCTTCTTTTAGTTAAACATATTTATGATACTAAAATCCCAAAATAGATCAACAGTATAAGATTTTACATGTTTATGAACGTTGTTTTTATAACAAAGGTTTCTTTTTAGACATTATAGTGAACTTTCATACAAAACAAAATGCAAATAGTTAAAATAAAGTAAGCATGGGATAAAATTATTTTTTTTCTATTGTTGATGAATAGCTGATTCAAAACGATGAATCATTTTTACATTCATTACAACTCCAGCTTGCTCTAAACTCAGCATGCCCTACATAAATGTAAAGGAATTGAAAAAAGTGGTAATATTTATTGGAGGGATGTTGTGCAGTGAATTTAAATGGTCTAATTAATTAACGCTATAATGTATCATTTAGAAGTCATTCAGAATGAAACTGTCAATTTTTCACCGAAAATAAATTTAGAATTATATATATATTTTTCTTTATCAACCATAGAGCTAATACGAAGCTTAATATTTCGCTAATTCACCATTAGACTATATATGGCATAATTTTTCAAAGAAGTACTGGGGCGAAGGTGGTGTTACAGTAAACTACCTGCCAAATAGGTTGCCAACGAGAGAACTTAAAGTTACACCTTATGAAAAGTGGCATAAAAGGAAACCATCATTAGCACATGTACAAGCATTCGGGTACTTCAGCAGATATGCATATACCGAAAGAGAAGAGACAAAAACTTGACGACACGTCTGTTAAAACGAATCATGGTTGAATATGAAAAAAGAGCAAAAGGTTATCGTTTGCTGGATGCATATACCGAGAGTATTATAATTAGTCGGGATGTGACATTTATACCAAAAGATCCCCATCCTAAGGATAAACAGGAGCATACAGAAGATGTAACTATTTTTAAAGATAATTCAGAAAAAGAGTATATCTCTGAAAATACAGAACTGAGGCGATCTCCTAAACAAACATGGTGTGAGATATAATATTAGTTCATTCTCAGCACAGTCGGAGGAAGCAGCAGATTCAACATTAAATTATGAAACTTGTTCGGGTGCCAATAAGGAAAAATTGAAACTAGCCATGCAAGAAGAGATTAATGTTTTGAAGACGAATGGCACATGGAATTTGACAGTCGCACCTGAAGAGAAAACCATTACAGGTTGCAAATGGGTGTACAAGTCCAAACGTGATTGCGAAGGAAATGTATTTCGTCATAAAGCTAGACTGGTTGCTCAAGGATACAAGCAGAAATATGGTCATGACTATGATGAAGTATTTGCTCCGGTAGCCAAGCCAGCTACTTTGAGAATGCTTCTTACCATAGCAAGAAAAAGAAAAATGGCAGTAAGACATTATGATATCCAATCAGCATACTTAAATGGCGATTTATTTCATGATGTATATATGAAACAACTTCCCGGATTTCAAGAAGGTGATGAAGTTTGTAAACTTGTAAAGAACTTACATGAACTCAAGCAAGGAGCGAATGAATGGAACAGAAAACTTAATGAAATTCTCTCAAGCAAACGATTTGAACGAAGTCAATATGAGCCTTGTTTATATACAATGCAAGATAAAGGATGGATTTGAATACATCACTGTACATATAAACGAGAAGGAAAACAATTCGTTGTTATGCAACGTGGATGCAGATTGGGAAAATGACCATCAATTACGTGGACGATAGGAAATCCATCTCCGGATGTTTCTTTAAGTATTAAGACAATGTATTTACACAGAACTGCCAAAAACAACCGTATGTCTCTGTCATTGACTGAAGCGGAATTTATAGCACTTGCCGAGGCAGCAAAGGAGGCAGTTTAGCTTAAAAGACGTTGGCAAGATTTCCATGAAACGGACACTATTTGCATTTTTTATGAGGACTACCAAAGTTGTATCAAAATGTTAAATAACGAAGGAGACAGTGGGAAAACTAAACATATAGACACTAAATACCGTTTTGTTAAGGATCTTGTTAAAAATAAAAATTACCAACTTCGATATCTGCGCACTGGTGAAATGAGTGCTGACATTTTAACAGAGCCAGCCATTAACTAAAAACTTTTAGTTAAAACTTTGGTCTATGTTAAAGGTGTAATTTCATATTATATATTGATTTATTGCATCTTAAGGTAAGTTATTTTGTTTTATTAAATATCAAAGATTAATCATTGCGGAGGGGTATTGTTATTTGATACCTCCGAATGTCTCTAGATGCAATGATTAATGTGATTTCTTTTTCTTTATTAGCTTGTGTTCTCGTCTCAGAACATTAAATGACGTAATCTATGTTTTTTAGCAATCTGCAAAACTTTAGGCTCTGAACTTTAGATGTTTAGTGGTTGTAATATTGATCGCTGTTGTTTTGAATGCTTACCTTTCCATTTTGCTCATAAACTCTTGTTATCCCTGTGATGAAGTTGTAATTCAATTTATTATAACACCCCCTAATCCCCAATCGGCCAAAAAATGCAGTAACCCCTATTCGCATACAAAATCATCCCACCTCAAGATAGGAAACGTGAAAGTGACCTTGCCACGTCTAGCCCACGTACCCCCCTCAAAACGGACTATTTTTAACACTCGAAAGAATCTAACCGGATTTACAAAATTTATATAATTAATCGAGCTAACCCTAATTCTACTGAACATATCTTTTAATGAAAGTAGTCTTAATAAAAAGATAGAATTTTTCCGCTTCAGTAATTTAGGTTTTCATATACAAATAATCATATTAAGTAATTTTAAACTTCAATGTTATGCAGAAATTCGACCAATTGCCAAATGTCTCAATCGCGCTAGATCAAAAAATAAATGAGAAACAGAGTTTACTTTAACTTACAGGAACCCCAATTAGAAAAATGGAGCAATTAATTCTTTGGCTAAATAAAATAAACGTTGTGTAGTATAAATTTAGAATAATTGGTAATTTAATTTTGAATGACTGCTAAGTGATACATAATAGCGTTAATTAATTAGATGACTTAAATTCATTACACAACATCTCTCGTCGACACAGTGAGCACCACCTTTTTTTTATTATAAAATGTTATGATTTCAGGTTTCTTCTTGTCATCCTTGCTTTCGTCAACTTTGTCATCATGATGCATGGATGACAAGAGGATCACTGTTTTACCTCGCTTTGGGACATATGAAATTAAAATCATATCATCTTGGAATCCGAACGAATTCCTCAAATTAAGAGAGAGCTGCCACCAAATCATCATTATTGAGATTTAGATAATTAATCGAATTATAATAATAAATTAATTTAGATAATTAATTTTTCGAGAAGTCCTGAAAATACATAAAGCAGAAGTTGAATACAACACAGTAGTCTAAATTCTAAAATTTAGAAAAATAAAATAAAATGAAATTTTGAAAAACTTCTATATTTCGACAGGTTGAATCTCACAGATCCAAGACGATTAATATTGTGAAATAACTCCCGCCTTCATGTAAATGTCTGTAACGTAAAATAATACTATGTGAAGTACGTTTGATACGTATTTGAACTAACCTGAAAATTTGAAATTGTGTGTTTTTGAATTAGAAATTGTTTATTTTTGATACGTGTTTAAAATAAACTGCCTAGAAATGCCCATATATGGGTTTGCGTGGACCTTTCACGAAGAAAATTTATTACTCCTTATAAGATTTGTTCAAATTCAGTGGATCTTACAATAATGAAACTTGTGTGTATTCACTTTTGAAAAAGAAATCAGAACTACAGCATGAGTATGTTTTAAAAGCAGGATAAAAGTTAAATATAAGGGAAAATGTATAAATAGAAAGTAGAAAATATGAAATTTATATTTCTTTGACACAATCTGGTGAATTCTTTGAATAAAAATAAGACGAATAAGAGAATCCAAAATGTTTTGCATAGTATTTCATAAAGTTAATACAGTCATTTATAATTAGTTCAATACATTAGAAGAGAAAGTTATGAGTATCTCCAATTAGGTGTTAGCAGTATAAAAATTAACAAATGTAGCATTCCGGTTAAACTATATAGAATGGACACTGCATGTATTGGTTTAAAATTACAGAAAATATTGTCCATGAAGGCCTGCAGAGTGAAATTATGTGCATGTAAATTCCAGCTTAAATTTCGTGCACAGAGAAATATATGTAAGTTTGCTTTTGGAGAAATGGAGATGTAACATCATGTTATATTTAAAAAAGGGGGAAAAGTTAAGGGTAAAAATAAAAATGCAAGAAAATATTTTAAAGGAAAGGAAAAATTAAAATTTGCTTTTCGAAGTAAGAGGGAAAAGGAATAAAAAGAAAAACTGCATTTGTGAAAACAGAGAAGTGAAAAAGTTATGAAAATAAATATTAACTTTGTAAAATAAATAAACTGAAAAAGTAAAAAAAAATTTTTTTTAAATAAAAAGCGAAAAGGAAAAATTAAACTTGCAAAAATAAATATTACTTTTGCAAAAAAGAATTAAGTTTAAACATTAAAAACCTTTTTAAAGTAAAAAAGTGAAAAAGAAAGAATTTAAGAGAAAACTTTTAAAAGTAAAAAAGTGAAAAAGAAAGAATTTGAGAGACAACTTTTGTAAAATAACAAAAGTGATTAGAAAATGTAAAAAATAAATTTACTTTTGTAAAAAAAATTAAGTTTAAACATTAAAAAATTTTTTAAAGTAAAAAAGTGAAAAGTAAGGAATTTCAGAGAAAACTTTTGTAAAATATCAAAAGTGAAAAGAAAATGTAAAAAATAAATTGACTTTTGTAGAAATAAAATTGTAGAAACATTGATTTAAGACAGTAAAATTTACGTTTGCAAAAACAAAATATATACGAAAAAAGACTAATAAATTTAATTTAGTAGGAATAAGGAAAAAAGAAAGCAATAAAATATGCTTGTAAAATAATAAAGAAAATTTAAACTGCGGGAAAGTGTTGCATTTAAAACAGCAAAGAATAAAGCAATGATTTGGAAAGCCAAAAGAAATCTATGTCCACTTCAAGAAAAAAACTTGCTGTGAATATTTAAAATACGAAAGATTTGGTTATCGGTAACCTGATTGTATTCGTTCATCGTGTCAGAAGCTGTGAAGCGGTTTTCATGTCAAGGCAGGCTCGCGCATGCGCAATCTGTCACCTTGGTGACATCATGGCGGTTTACGCTGGGCAAGGTCAAATGCGCAAAGGCGTAGACAAGGTGAAATAACAGGATTCAAAGGACAGAAGTACGGCTTTGTGGTAACCCTCAGGTCTCCCGTGCAAAAGATGGCGGGTTCGAATCCAGCTTTTTGGAAATTCAGGGAAAATGATATTAAAATTCAATAAAAAAATTAATTACAGGTAATAATTAAAAATAATGACGTACTAAATAATTAAAATTAGTCACATATAAAATATTTAAAAAGATTATTAATTAAAAAATAATGATTGATTAAATAATTAAAAATGATAAAATAAAACTGATGGTATAATAAAACACGTGATTCATGAAATCGTTGCCATAAACCAAAAAAAAAAGTTCGCTGCCAAAACAAATAAAACTTTGAAAAATAGGTTGTTGCCAGAAAAAATAAAAACTTTGAAAACAGAATATCATTGTCACACAGCGAAAACGAAACTAAACATGACGTCATTTCAACTACTTCCGGTTGTCTCGTGATCCAAGATGGTGGAGGTCACGCCACTTTTCTGTGAGGTTACTTCTTCCGGCCGGTTACCTGCATGGAGGTTAGAATAGATGGAGTCAGCCTTCTCCGTAGGTCCCGTGCAATGAAAATGAAGCCGTGAAACGTCACGGCGTGACGTCACGACTGATAATGGCTGCTTTCCATAAGCAAAATAACTTCGGAAGTAAACAAACCGGCGTGCCGGCAAAGAAATTCTGTTAGCAGTCGAATTGACCATCTTTCACTGTGATGCCCGAAGCTTTGAAGAATTTATCAAATATAAGGATGGATCGTTTTAGATCGCAAGACAATGATCACCGTAATTCACTTGATTCTATTTCTGCAAGGTAAGCTTTATTTTTAAATTCCAGTATACTTTAAAACTGTAGTATGTTTGAATTGATTGAATAATGTGCACTATTAATATTTTTGATTCTGAAGCTCCAAATATATTTTGTCTCTCATCATACAGCACAGCAGATAGATTTTCATTTTTAAATTGCTTTAATGCATTAACTTTGCATTATATTTTATGAAACATGTTATTGTATGTAATCAATTGCATGGCAAACAAATAGTATATTTTGTGAAATAAGCTTATTAGTATTTCTTTTTAAATTTCTATGTAGCTTCAAAGTCTATTTCTTTTCTAAGCTTCAAAGTCAACTAATTCATAACATTACGACATAACAGGCCATCTGAATTTAAAAATTTTACTGTTTACAATAAGAATGCAGTTATTTTAATATATGGCATGCATGACTGTGCAATAGTTTTAATTGTGTTATGTTTAATTCTGAAGCTATAACGTATAGATTACTAAATATTTTGTCTGTGAAACTTTAAAATTGTTTAATACTAGCGACCACTGAAGAAATTTCAGTATTCAGTAACATTTATGTATTTGTTATATACCAATTTTCAAATTTTATGATTATTTATGGTAATTTTAAAATTTTTATTATTTGTGGTGGAAATATAATTTAAATTCTATTAGTATTTGATGTAGTATACTGAATAATAAACTAACTCATTATATGTTTTTACTTAGTACTCCAAAATCATAGTATCACTGTTCTGTTTGTGGGACAGCGTCTTGAGAAACACAACACATGAAATTCTTCAAATTGTCTAAGGATCCTATTAAGTAAATCACTTCTAAGTAAGGGAGAACCACTTTCAAGTAAGGGAGAACAATTCACAGATTATTTTAAACTTCTTAAAAAAATCTCCTGTTTTATTTAATAATTTCCTGCATTATATTTGTTACTATTGAACGATTTTTAATGTTTGCTAAAAGCTGAGGTAGATAATTATGATATATTCCAGTGTTTTCAATTTATTTCAAGGTGTTTTTAATTGTTTTTAATAATTTTTACATTTGCTGTTATTACCAGTTTCACAATGGTCAGCACAAGGCCACAACATTCATCATGGTGTAGTAAATTATTTATTTGTAGTAATAATACTTAAATATTTTTTAATTTCTTATGTAATTAAAATTGTGCTAATTTCTGTAGGTTATGAGAAATATTAATTATAATTATTCTGGAGTAAAAGTGACAACCAAAATTTTGAATATTAATTTTATCAGCGATGAACCGCGAGTAAGAATGAAGAAATCCAACTATCCGGTATAGGATTAAGACATGTGATTAAGAGTACATCACGTTGTTTCCGCAATAACCCGAATGATAGGGATAAAATATGTGACCTACAGAGGATAGCAAAATAAAGTACTTACCCCAGACGTTGTGATAGTTGAAGAAGAAAATACAAGTTAATCATCTACAATTTACTCTATTTATTTTTCATATCAAAAATTTTACTGCTGAACTCACTCAAATAAAACAAGAAAATTAAATAATCAGATCATAACTATAGTCCTACTGTAAATGCAGAACGTCCATTCGTTTAACGATACACTTGGAGAGCAAATCGATTTGCATCGCTTTCTATAAATCACAAAAAACCTTGTATCGAAAATATATGTAGAGCAGCAATAAACTTATCTTGAAATTTCTTCTGATTTTGAGGCTTCTACCAGTGAATTAATTTTGAGCAGTGCACCACGTGGCGATAGACAATGGATGAGTCTTAAATTGCACAATGAGATCGTTCATGATTCTTGCTTAAAAAATATCATTCCCTGCTGGATGAATTTTCAGAAACTGCATGTAGAATGAATATATTCAATAAAAAAAAACTACAGTTGGCTTTCTATAAATCAGGAAACACATCATCGGACTTTTCAGGAAAGTTAAACGTGCATCAAGAAGCGAGGTGGTAGGTGAAGACGCAGTCGGTGAAGAGACAGTCGGTGAAGAGCCAGGCCGAAGCCCGACCTTCACCCTTGAACTCCCAGCAGCGAAGAGGCAGAAACCTGTCCAACAACTGCCACCAAGGGCTTGGACGAAACGATGACGATTCTTGAAGCGATAGTTTGATGATAGATGCCGGCTTACTAGCACATTCCCTCCGGCCAAAGAAAAAGCACAGATCACCGCATGATCTTCACTGACGCTGAACACTGCATGATAAATTTCAGCGAAACACAGTTCATTGCACGATAAATTTTACTGACGCACAACACTCATTACAAGTATGATCTGGTATAATAGTTAAATCAAATGAAAAATAGTCAAAAATTATTTTATCATAATTTCACTGTCTGGGATAAGTGCTACACATATGAAGTACAATCAAAAATTAATAACTAATACATATCATACAAGTTACTCATATAGTTACAGCATACACTTTCATTATAATCTGTAGTCAAGTTACAATTTTCTCTTTGTAAATGGAAATTGTAAGCTAATACCTATTTTTAAATTCATACATTTTCACTGTTAAACACAACTCTGCATTAATGATCATTTTTTGACAAGTTTCTAACTATACAGATTCTATAAATTCTTCTGAATAACATCAATTTGCCCTTGAATTTACTAAATTCATCTAGACCAATTACTCTACAATTTCATTTTCTTGAACACATTAATTTTCTTCTTCCTCTTTTTATTATTGTTCTATATATATATATTTTTAATACTCAAACTTGTTTTAGTAGCACAATTTTCATGTCTAGCTCGTTACTTGTAATGATCACTAAGTGTACTGCACACTTTTGTTTTTGTAAATTCCATGACATTAGTCAACCCGGACCAGCCTGCAGCCAACCAAACGTATGAGTGAAGGTGGCCAACCGACACCCAAACAAATCATGAAATCTCAAAAAAAATTTTTTTTTGTTGGAAATAAATCCACTAAATTCCTAACACTTACAAATGTGTGTATGTCTTCTATTTATTTATTTTTTCTAACTTAGTGAACAAGAAAAACAAGCTCGATGAAATAAATGTTCTTAATTAATCAAATTGAACCTTGGATCAACTCTTTTAAATAATTTGCTACAATGAATTTTTTGAGTTTTGTGGTCCTCGATGTTTAGAATTAAGTAGTTTTTATTTTTTCTTTTAATTTATGTAAACTAGAATCCTCAACCGAATCATCATTTATGTATTTTGTCGCTGCTGTAGTTATCTAGGCCGAAGCCCGACCTTCACCCTTGAACTCCCAGCAGCGAAGAGCAGAAACCTGTCCAACAACTGCCACCAAGGGCTTGGACGAAACGATGACGATTCTTGAAGCGATAGTTTGATGATAGATGCCGGCTTACTAGCACACATGGCAAGGAGTTAAATGAGCCTGTTGTTGGCAAGAGTATATAAGTTAGTTATATGCAAATTTTGTTTTCATTTTCATTGTAATATGTATTTATTTAAATTAATTTTTTATTGTAAAGTATGTGATTTTTTTTAAGCTTACACAACTGTATGTACTCACTAGCCAAATTATTCTGGATGTATATATAGAAATTGCAGAATTCTCAATAAACATTATTATTCACTTAAAATGTGTTGTTCTTTATTTTAATATTTAGTAATATGTGATATGAAAAGAATTAAAGATTGATCAAATTCGCTAACACAACCTTGTTCTCCTGATGAGGAGGGACCTGTAGCTGCCCTCGAAATCGATTGAGTGTTTTTAGTGAATGTACGCCAAATACAAGGTTGTGTTAGCGAATTTGATTGTCACATTAGCGCGTGTCTCTTCCATTGTAATTAAAGATTGGTTAATTTTTTTTTAAATTCTGCTAATTTATATCAGGATTACCTTCCAAATATTTCTGTAATTCAATATTAGTAGAATTACAATCAGACAGCAAACAGAAATGTCATGTACAAACAGAAATTTATTAGAAGTGCTGTATTTTTTATTGTAAAGTATGTGTTTTTTTTTGTTTTTTTAAGCTTACACAACTGTATGTACTCACTAGCCGAATTATTCTGGATGTATATATAGAAATTGCAGAATTCTCAATAAACATGATTAATCAGTTAAAATGTGTTGTTCTTTATTTTAATATTTAGTAATATGTGATATGAAAAGAATTAAAGATTGGTTAATTTTTTTTTAATTCTGCTAATTTATATCAGGATTACCTTCCAAATATTTCTGCAATTCAATATTAGTAGAACTACAATCAGACAACAAACAGAAATGTCATGTACAAACAGAAATTTATTAGAAGTGCTGTATTTTTTATTGTAAAGTATGTGATTTTTTTTTTAAGCTTACACATCTGTATGTACTCACTAGCCGAATTATTCTGGATGTATATATAGAAATTGCAGAATTCTCAATAAACATGATTATTCACTTAAAATGTTTTGTTCTTTATTTTAATATTTAGTAATATGTGATATGAAAAGAATTAAAGATTGGTTAATTTTTTTCTAAAATTCTGCTAATTTATATCAGGATTACTTCTTTATATTTTAGAATTATTTACTGCCCTTTAAATAATATTATTTTATTATGAAGATGATGAATATTATTTTATTATGAAGAGATGTACTGAACTGACTGAAGAGATTACTGTAACTGAATTTTCTTTTTATCACATACTATTTATTTCATAGTTTTGAAAACACATTCATTCTTGACTAAATATTATCTCTATTGAAAATTTTTTGGTTGTTTAAAAACTATTATTTTTCAACAATGTAATAAAAACTGATTAATTTTGCACTTTACAAATCAATATGAATACTGAAATCAAAATGTTATAAAAATAGTTTGTTAATATTTAGTTTGTAACAGATGCAGCTAATGGCATAGAGAAAAAAGCAGATACTCTTCTGTTATAGGAACTATATTCAGAAACATACATGTAAAGTATGTGATTTTTTTTTTAAGCTTACACATCTGTATGTACTCACTAGCCGAATTATTCTGGATGTATATATAGAAATTGCAGAATTCTCAATAAACATGATTATTCACTTAAAATGTTTTGTTCTTTATTTTAATATTTAGTAATATGTGATATGAAAAGAATTAAAGATTGGTTAATTTTTTTCTAAAATTCTGCTAATTTATATCAGGATTACTTCTTTATATTTTAGAATTATTTACTGCCCTTTAAATAATATTATTTTATTATGAAGAGATGTCCTTCATTAAAAGATAAGAGATATTCCTTCATTAAAATAAGCACATATTGGTATAACAATAATGAAAATATTATTCTTTACTCAGCTGATATATTTACTGTATGTATATTAACTTTATTCCATATTTTCTCAATAATGAACTTTCGAAACTTCATGGAATGCCACTGCAGTTCTGCACTGAATTTGGTAATGTTATTGTTTAAAAAAATAATTTTGGGTACAGATAAGGTTACCATGGCTAAATTATCAAATAGAAGATATTTTTTCAAATAATGCCTGATTTTTCATAAAAAGGCAGAATTCTTTTAGCTTATACCACAATTGCATTAGCAATGAATGCATGTTGCCATGTTCTGTTATAGGAACTATATTCAGAAACATGTGCATGTGTGAATCTGGAACACAGTAATACTTGCCCACAGTCCTCCTTTCTGAAAGAAAAATAGTATCATTTTCTTCCAAACAGTATTTGTAAAATTTTTAACACATCAACAGTGGGCTAAAGCGCATTTTCACCATCATAACTTTTAATTGAAGCTATTATTTTGAGATTTATCTCTTATGGCCCTTGAGTGTTGATTAGAGAAAATACTCTTTTATTTGCTGCATTACTGCTTGGCATTCGGAAAAAAGTGACAAATTTTTAGAAGTTCACTGAATGTTTTAATGCTATTGTTGTTTTGAAAAAATTCCACCACTGCTAATTAAGAATCAAATTTTGATCAATACTAGTAGTAGTGACATATTTTTGAACACTGGAAAACTGATCAAAACCTTTTGTGTCATTTTTAATCCTCCTTTGCCTACTCTAGACGAAGAATAACTTCACCAAGCTCTCCATTCCAAACGCTTAAAGGATTCTTCATTTTTTCTCATAGTCAAAACACGCTTTGCAAAAATCTAGTATCTTTTTTGAGGACTTTCTAAAGGAAACTGATTTATATTCATGATATGCATGCTTAACCACACAAATGCCCATGCATTTAGTCAATCTGCCTGATATCAAACCCAGGTTAAACTATCAGTGTTCAATATCTTAACTATTCAATCGCTGGTGGGTCCATTGAAATAGTAGAAGAAATATTCAGAAATTTGAAATAATTTAAAATAAATTCTGGAATTTTTTTTCGAAATAGATTTATACATGGAACATTTCAACAAGCTTTATATTTAGTATAAATTAGAAAAATTCTATTGTGAACAAAAATGCAGTGAAATTGGTTGGAATGCGCTTTAGCCCACTGCTTGGCGGCGATTGTTTTTGAATGAGCAATAAACGCGCCAACATGGGTAACTCCGTATAACATGTGTACGTTGCCTACATTGTGCAATTCGCTGAAGTTTTTTTTAAGTTTAAAAGGAGCGCTGTGCACATGGCATTTTCTTGTACTTTATTTTCGTTATTTTAGCTTATTTTGTTCTTTTGTGTACGTTGCCTACATTGTGCAATTCGCAGATGTTTTTTTCAAGTTAAAACGGAACGGTGTGTACATGGTATCGTTTGTAATTTTAATGCCCTTTTAAAAAAAATTCCTTCTTTCTTGGATGCCATTTTGGTTACGTTTTCGCGGAGCGTGTCGGGAAGGTTATGTAACGGCATAAAATGTGTAAGTATTACAACATAAAATGTAAATAATTAATTTAAACCTAACTGACAAATATTTTAATGATCATAATGTTCGTTTTGCATATTATTTTATTATCTTTTTGTGGCAACAGTTTCCATACTAATTTATGCTTTAGAATTCTATGTTTTGTTTACAATAGGTTTTCGCGGAGCGTGTCGGGAAGGTTGCAATTGCAAAGACGTTTCGCAGAAACGCGCCGAATTGGCGATTTTCAAAACATCGCCAAGCAGTGGGCTAAAGCGCATTTTCACCTATGTGTTTGTATACGTTTATTGCACATATATCTCTTTTCAAGGATTAAATATATAAGTTCATATAAAATAATTAATAAACTTTAAGAGACATTTAACTATAAAATAATAAGTTCTCTTTCAATCTTTAAATTTTCAACTATGAAATCTTAATTAAAAAAAAAGCTACGAACTTCAAAATGTAAACATTAAAACGTATTAACAATCAAGTAAATTATGAAACATATTTCATTAAATTATAAAAGGTGGTTGCAAATATGTATCTTAATGACATAAAACAGTATTTGGCAAAAGCTCTTGTATATGTATGTCAAATTTGTTACTTCGAAACTTTAGTATACTCCTGCTCATCTTCAGACAATTAACTAGCAATGTTTATTGTCATAAAAACTATCGTAATCTAAATCACCTAGTATATATTCCGAACATACGTCTCCTTCAAAATTTTGAATTTCAAGAATATGCAGAAATAGCTATATCATCAGTTTATGGCATTTACATGTAACATTAGCTGGTGCATATCCGGAATGATTGTTGCATCCTTGAGCAGTGCATTGACCCATTTTATCTCGCTTTTCCAGGTTCCACTATATTGAGAAAAAATCAAGTATGAGCAGTTTCAACACAATTATAATCAAAACTTTCGTCTTATGCGTACGTTACGCGGCGGACATGATCATCAGTCGTGACGTCACGCTGTTGATACTTCCCCGGCTTCAATTTTGTGACGTCATGCTTACTCCATCTACTCTAACCTCCATGGTTACCTGGGCTTACTGCTTATCTGTAATAATGCCAGCATTTACATCTGTTATTGTTGTTGTTGTTGCTAATGCTTACTTATCTGACTTATGGGCAACCTAAGCCCACGAAACTGCTCGTGACAAGGAGCGCAAATTTACGCCTGTCGTTGGCAACAGCCTTGAGCGCCTTACAGGTTACAGTGCGATTTAGCTCAGTTCCGCCCCCAATTTTGATGTAAAGCAGCTCGGAGGAACGGGTCCGAGGGTCTCCCACCCCTCTTCCCCTAACAACCTCTGGAGACGACTTTCGGCTTGCCGCATATTTAGAGTGCGCCCATGCCGCATGAACACTATACATTTACAAACATCCATGCCTTCTTCGGCATTCGAACCCGAGACCTTCGGCACAACAGTCAGCGACGCTAACCACGATACCGGTTGGGTAGCAGCATTTATATCATTAGTTCTCTCATTGTTTTCACCATCTCTTCTTTTCTCAAGTTATTTCTCTCATTGTTCTCATCTTCAACGAACAAGGAGCCGCCCAACCGGTATAGTGGTTGCGTCGCTGACTGCCGTGCCTGAAGGGCTTTGGTTCGAATCCCGGAGAAGGCATGGATGTTTGTATAGTGTTGGTGCAGCACGGCTGCATTTTAAATATGCGGCGAGCCGAAAGTCCTCTTGTGAGGTTTGGTGGAAGGGGAGAGGGGTGGAACTCAGACCCGTTCCCCCGGGGTGCTCTCCATCAAACTTGGGAGCGGAACTGAGCCAAATCGCATAGGTTGACTTTGTCAAGCAAGTGGGCATGAGTAACAACAACACGAACAAGAAAAAAACAAAATCCAATCATATAAACATCCTGGTTTCTTGATTTTCGCCTGTAGACTAGGCATTAAACCTTTAGAAGCCCAAAGATGCAAAATACATTAAACATAAAGTAGTTACCCCTCACTAAATAATTCTCTTTCTCCTAATCGTAGATATTCTCAATTTCTTCGATAAGTTCATTTACACTGAAGTAAACCAGATGGAAAAGTGTGAAAATAAAATAAACCTTATCTTTCTTACATAAATAATATTCTGACCTACGTTTTATTTTTAATTGTCATCGCTCCACATTTACAATTAGAAACAATACTTTCAATTCCCAGGAACCTTTGCTAGGTAAACAATTTAAAGACTAACTGTATGTAGGCGTGCGATGGCTTGTTTTTTAGATGTTTTGATTCGCCGCGATTCTGTTCAAACGAATTTCACTAAGCGCTCCCAGTAACCTGTAGCTTCCTCTTTCTATCAAAGAGCATGCGCTGCCCACTGGCTTCCAATGAGTGGAAACCCAGAGATATTCCCCCTGTATAATTTCGAAGCAGCTTTCGATCTAACAGGAGGTATTTCTGAAGCGGTATTGGTTTGCTGTCACGAGTTGCTTCTGAGCGATGCCGTTCAAACAATTGTAATGGAAGATAAAAGAAATCATGACACAAAACCCAGAAAACGGGTATCGTTTACTATAAAAGAAAAGCCTTTAAGAAGAATTTCAAAACAAAATTGGAAACAACGTACACTTCCTCCTCCAACACCACGATTTTTAAGAAAAGAAACCAGTTCAGCAGAACCCTTTGAAGATTTAAATAATTCAGATAGAGAAGAAACGAAATATCACAACAAAAATCTCTTCATCCGATGGTGGAATCATATTTTTAGATCAAAGAGACAATAAAAAACATTTTTGTGACACGTGTTTCTAAGAATACTCAAACAACAGAAAAGCGGTAAGTGTTTTTTGTATTTGATTAGTTTTATGTGAAAGTATAATTTTTGATCTTTTATAGCGGAGTTAGCTGAATTTTATTCTTACTGTTATCTTACTGTTACCCCATCACGTAAATTGGCAGCTTTGAATTTCTCATAGCAAAACAGTATAACCTTTGCTGTTTTAATATAATTTTATTAAATAATAATCTCCATGAATAGTTTAACTCATTTATTTGTTGTGGAATGCGGAAGCACTAAAATTTTCATTGAAATCGGTGAATATATTTAATGCTGAATTTCTACTGTAGTACTGAAATGTCTTTGTTAAAGATACGTACTTAGCAAGTTTAATTAAAACCTCTTTTATCTACTTAGCAAGTGTAATTAAAATATCTATTATTATTAAATGAATATTTCAATAACTTTCAGTGTCATAAATATTAGGTGATTAAAGGAACTTTAGGCATTTGGGATGCAATGGAATATCTAATTAATTAATCAACACACACATTTTAGTACGCAAGCGCCCAAATAATAGCATATATACATATATATATATATCAGTGGCGTGCAGGAGGCTTTCATGCAGGGTGTGCAGAGAACAACAACAATAATAATAATAAAACCATAAAAATGTGCATTAAACACTTTAACTTTTTATTATTCATTTGTACACAAAATCCATACGTCTATCCGTATTACTAACAAAATAATCAATTACATGACATAAAACTCTGGTTTTGACTGTAATAAGTGTAACATTTCCTTTTCTATTGTTATTAGAGATAAATTGTTTAATCTATCTTGGCTCATCGTATTGCGTGCATAATTGCTTACTCTTTTCAATGCTGAAAATGATCTCTCCACTGAAGCAATTGAAAATGGAATTGTACAAATTAAATGTGCCAATTTGTTTACTTCGCTTAGGGCATCTGTCAAATCATTCAGCATTATATGCTGAATAAGTTTATATGCATTATATGCTGAATAAGTTTATATGCATTATATGCTGAATAAGTTTCGATAAATTCATTTCGTGGTATGACTTACTACGATAAAGAACGCATAATTCATTGGTTAGCTCTACAAAATCGAAAATTTTGCATAAGCGTTCTTTAACGAATTAAGGCATTCATCCGGAAATTTACTTTGATATTTCTTAAAAAACTGAAATTCAATAGTTCAAAAAATTTGAGCGAATTTAATTTTTTAAAACGGACAGCTAACTGACAATAAATAGTGCCCATTATTTCATAATATAAATTTTTAAAATGTTGGTCTTGGTCTACACTTGAGTTTTGTAAATTTATACGACGTTTGTGAGATATGTCAGATGTTTCATCCAGCATAATAATAACGAATGGCGTTTCTTTTACCTCATTTCTAATTTCTGAAATTACAATATTTTTTATCGATGCAATAATATCATTTTGTATTCTATTAGAGGTTCCAGCAAATAGAGTTGCAGTTCTTAGATGGGTTGCTAAAAGGTCATCATATTTACTAATTAAAGTTATTAATTCTATATAATATCCTCGATTAAGGGAATTTATATTCTCATTGTGATCACAAAATGCATCTTCTTGTTTTGCTAAGTAACAAACTACATCTATTAATCTGTTGAAAATATTTGTATTTCTTGTTACTTTTTCATTGTGTTGAACAATCAATGAAGCCTTTTGTTGATCTAACATTAATCTATCCTGGCGGTACCAAATGTTTTTAATAGTATTACGGCATTTATCTGAGATTGTGTTTTTTCATGTTTCTTTGCAGCTTCGTGAAGGTTATTTAAATCACTGTAGCCTTGTTTTGTCCAAATATTCGTATCCTTTTCAATTACAACAAAAAGTAAACATGGCCAAAAGTACAGCTTATTCAATTCACGACAACCGGTTAACCATTTAAATTTTTCATACACAGATTATTGAAAATGTCGTACACACTGCTGTCCTTTAATCTTAATGTTTTGCGATAGAATAATATCCTCTACTTAATTTAACTATTTCGTTTTTTGTGGTAACGTCTCGTCTCGAAAATGGATCTTCCATTAAATCTTTAATTATTGAGACATCTGAGTTCTCCATTCTGAAATGGGTTATTTATTATGAATATAAATTTAAAGAATAAAATAAATAAAATATTTACCTACGAGTAGTCGAGGTATAACTATAAAAACAGCTAAACTTATGAGAGTTCTACTAGCACTGCAGCAAAAATCAAGTCTTCTTTTGTATGGTGTCATATCGGCGGCGAAAAAGCAAAGCTTTGGGCTTCCACGAAAAACTTATATTTTCAGCAAACGTAGCACCACACGGCGCCCGCCACTGCGGTGCCTCATCATCAGCCTGATGACATCAGGATGAGTCATCAGGATGCTCATTGGTACCGACAAACCGAACGTCTATTCCCTGTGCAGAGTATTTCACTGCACGCTGGCACAATAGAACGAACTGTTTCTTGTTCGGTCAGTAGATAAAATTCTATTTATTAATTGTTTTTAACATTTGGAAATCATATATTCTGCGAAAAATATCTTGACAATTTTTAAAACCAAAACCAGGGATATGGTGTTACTGATATAACTTATATACTGTCTCTAAGACACAAGGAATAGTAAAATTTGAATTGTTCTGTTAAAATTCGTTTCTTTTTTGTCTAACAAAACGAAATTGTTTTTCAGCGAATTATTTCTATAAATATAATATGTCACCGAAATTACTTTACCACACTAAAACATTTTCCTTTATATTGATGGAATACTTCTTTTATATTTCCATAAAAACAAAATCTTACAATATATAAATTTAAACATTAACCGTCTGCAAAATCGTATGGCTAGTTAATCAGTTAAAATACCAAAAGCGCTTCAGCACGTAAGTCCCCGCTCTAATACAAGGCTTACTAAACTGTACCTTCGGATGATTCTGAATGCCAAGTGCAGGAAAAATAGCTGCACTTGCCTCAGTGCTGTAGTATGCTGTGCTCCTCCAGTAGCCCATACATAAAAAGCGTGATTTTCTATTAATGCGCAGTGCGTACCCACCAAAACTTCCTATGTTCGTTTGCTTTTGAACGCGCTACGTACAGCACCTAGTACCGCACGCACTGCGGGAACACAAGCAAGCAAATCAACATAATATTTAAATATATTATAAATAATATTTATTATGAACTATATAAAGATAGGTAGACATAGGTGCAGAAAATTATTGCCTCTCATAATTTTGCCAGGGTTATAATATATATACAGAGGCAGTTCGCCCAATTTTTAGATAATTTTCATTATATTTACAGAAATATTCGACCTAAAATATTTGTGGTTTAAATGTTCTGTTTGGTATCTATTATTATTCACTACCTTTCTACTCCGCAATTTCCAAGCCAATAAAGTCTTTTGTAGTATCGGATGAGGTATTTTATCCCCTTCCTCTTGAACCGCGTTTCGACGTCTAAGCAGGGTTGCAGGTCGACAGTTGGACAATCCGTTTTTTAACATTTAACGTCTTAAACCGCAAAGCTCTATGAGTGATACATCAGGTGATTTAGTTGGGATGTAAGCGAACGGATGTCAGTGAATGAATGTGAGTGAAGGGTGAGTCTTGATATCCGTTTCTTGCTCTATTTTGTCCAGGAAATTAACAATTGATTTTGGCAGGTGGCTGCTTGCTTTGTCTTGGTACAATTGTACTGACTGATGGCTCTGTGAATAAAGAGAAAGTATTTCACATTTGCAAACTGTGTATAAAATATATTCCTGATAGTATGCGGAAGTGATCTCAACATTTTTCTTCGCTCTCTTTATTTTTAATTTTCCGTTTTTAAGAACCAGTAACAATCACAAATTCCTTTGAAAAACTTCCTTTAGATACTTTAAACCGTTTTTCCTGAAGTGTGGAATTGTTCTACAGTATTGTTTATTCCAATGTTCAGTGAGGCGACCAGACCTATATATTTGTTAAAATATTGCGCAGAAGTTTTGGATAAGTAACTAAAAACTAGATTGTGTATGATTTCTCTTGCTTATTTAATATATTATTCCCATTTTTGTTACCTTTTCTAAACTTCTGAATTTCCCCTCGCATTTCCTCGCCAGGATGTAAATTTAAAGTGAAGTGAGTATTTAAACGACTGAATTTCGGAGTTTATTCAGAGCGTGTTTTCTCTAGCCAGCGCACATTTCTTTTCTGACCTTGCTGTTACGCTAATACGCCCCTTGGCCATTTCGAATAATTGTCACGCCTGTTAGATTTAACGAGTCAACCTAAGTTAGCCGAAATTTAACGTGCTAATTCAGCACTATTCTGTTTAGACTTGAATTTGATTTGTGTAATAAAGTTAACTTTCAACCGCAAGTTGTCGGTGTTATTTTAAAGAACGAAGTACGTGCTCTTCAATTCATAGTTGAAAATTAATAAGAGTTATTTTTCACCCTTCTTCTGTGCTGGTATTACTTCACGCCTGTATGAGATTCGCCAGGTTTATTAGTAGGATCTAGATTAGTTTATGTGGCTTAAGAGGTCTAGATCTTATAAGTGGTGCCCGAACTAAAAAAGTTTGGATGATGATTATTCACCACGAGGATTTAGCGATTCTGTCCCCTAATCCCCAGTCGCCCTTTAAAAAGGGGAGTATATAGGATATTTCTCCCGCCTTCTTACATGCCTTCGTGATGTAATGGTCAGCACACTCGACGCGTATTCGAGAGGTACGAGCTTAGAGTCTCGGCGAGGGCATTGCTCATCTCTCACAAATCCTGCTTCAAAAATCCTAATGTCTCTACACTGTACTACTTTCTATTAAAGAATGATTATGTAGCTACAAAACAATGCGGATTCACATCAGGCTGCTCTACGGAAAATGCTATTTATGATCTTGTCAATATTATTAGCTCATAAAAATCCGACTTCCATGTGGCTGTGGTCTCCTTCAATATATCGGGAGCCTTTGAGTCTATTAAATGGACTTTTGTGCCCTTCAACCTTAGAGATTTTGGGATCAGCAAAAAATATTAATAGAATTTTTCTTAACTATTTTAACGAAAGGAAAGTTTTTTACAGATTTAATAAGGATATTTGCATTGAGAGAATGGTTTACAAAGGATGTCCACAGTATTCCTGTAGTGTTCCGCTGCTGTGGAACACCGTATTGTATGGATTGTTAGAGAAAGCGTGTCCAAATGTTGTACGAATTTTATGTTATGGGGATGATATTTTATATATGATTCGTGTAAATTCTTTGGAGAAATTAGAGAAACTGTTTTCATTTGCTATAGACGATCTAAGAATGTGGACTGAAATAGAAAAGCTGAGATTAAATTTACAAAAACAAAAATTTCTTGTTTTACCCGAAGGGTGCGAAAAGAACTAGTCCTTTACAACTAAAATATGAAGGTGTTGGAATTAAATGTGTTGAAAACCTTGACTATCTTGGTGTTTTTCCTTTTATTGTAAACTGAATTTTGAAGAATATTTTATGTTTTAATTTAAAATGTTGCACAAAAGTTTCGGATAAGTAACTAAAAATAAGACTGTGTATGATTTCTCTTGGTTATTTAACATGTTGTTCAAACTTCTGTTACCTTTCTGAACTCCTGAATTTCCCCTCGCATTTCCTCGCCAGGATGTAAATTTAAAGTGAAGTAAGTACTTAAACGAGTGAATGTCGGAGTTTATTCAGAGCGCGTTTTGCTAGCCAACGCACATTTCGTTTCTGACCTTGCTGTTACGCTAATACGCCCCTTGACCATTTCGAATAACTGTCTCGCCGGTTAGATTTAAGGAGCCAACCTAAGTTAGCCGAAATTTAACATGCTAATTCAGCACTATTCTTTTTAGATTTGAATTTGATTTGTGTAATAACGTTAACTTTCCACCGCAAATTGTCGGTGTTATTGTAAAGAAAGAAGTACGTGCCCTTCGTTTCATAGTTGAAAATTAATAAGAATTAGTTTTCACCCTGAGAAATTCACCAGATTCACTGATGAGAATTCACCAGGTTCATTAGTAGGATCTAAATTAATTTATGTGGCTTAAGAGGTCTAGATCTTCTAAGTGGCGCCCGAACTAAAAAAAGTTTAGATGATGATTATCCACCCCCAGGATTTGGCGATTGGGTCCCCTAATCCCCAGACGCGCTTTAAAAGGAGTAGTATATAGGATATTTCTCCCGCCTTCTTCGCATGCCTTCGTGGTGTAGTGGTCAGCACGCTCGACGCGTATACGAGAGGTCGTTGGTTCGAGTTCCGGCGAGGGGGTTGCACGTTTGTCTCTTCTCCTGCTTTCAAAAATACCTAAAGTCTCTACAGTATTAAGATTACATTTGCACCTTAGAATAACTCTACAACTTCTATTTATAAGTAATTATATGATTTAGTGATAATTAATGAGAAACACTCCAGAAGCATTTTTTGTTTTCTGGTCAGAAATATATTTTGAGATCGTGGACACTGGCTTAAATGTAAATATATTTGAGGGTTCTTTTCTGTTGATGAGTCCCAGACGGCAAATTATCGCCAAAGCTCCAAATGTAGGGCCTTTTCTTATATTGTATAGCGCATCGCTGAGAAATGTTGAGCGCCATGTCAAGGCTGTGAGCAACTCTTTCAAATGAAAGCAGATCGCTTTCTACGTGCAAGAAAAATTTCTCTTCCCGTATACATAGCGATCTGTTTTCGCTTGAAACATATCAGAGAATTGCACGAATTTGACATCATGCACACATTAAACATAATATGATATAGTGCTGTTATTACAAGTTTTTGTTTTCAGGAAGTTTTACATTACGTTAGTTCTTTCGCCAACTAATAAAATTTTGCGCCAACGTTTATTTTGGCACAAAGTGGTGATCCGTCAACATAAAGGTATCTATTCTGCAAATGTAGAACATTTGGTTATGTTATTACACTAAAAGATATTTAAGCAAATTATAATACTTCCACAGACGTTTCAAAACAGATGTTCTGCATGTTTCAGGAAAATTAAATTCTCCATATTGTCACGTAGATGAAGGGATCGTACAAATGAACAGGCAAGTACTCAAGTCTAAACTCAAGACTTTATTAATTCGAATTGTATGAAGAACTACTCATATACTACAGCTGATGAGCATGCTGGAAGATTCCAAACTCGGAATGTTTTGGAACGTAAAGAAAACATTTTAATAAGTAGTAAATTTACATAAAAATCGATTATAAGGCATCTTGCCTTTGATAGGTTTCGAACCCGGGACCTTCGACTCTCAATTCCTGCGTCTTCTCCACTAAGCTATGGGGAGCTCAGTATGTCATAAACTCCTTGATTCTATCAGCTTAGCCCCTCCCGCAAATCATGGAATAACCTTTTTGGCAACATGCCGAGAGGACGTTTTTTGCGTCTTCGTTTTGTCAGAGCTTGTTAGGCCTCGGAGAATGTAACTTCGAACTGATTTACGGCCCATGTAATGGGATTAGTTCTAAATTTATGTAATAATTGTTATTATTATTAGTGTAGTTATTTTGTTAATTAAAAATCATTTAAAATTCTAAAGGATGAATTATTAATGTCTTTGAATATTTTTGAGTCGTCAGCCTAGCAAAGAAGAAAATACGAATTTCAAGAGCTCAGCCCCGGATTCGAAGGTGAGTGAAATTTTTCTTACCTATTTTTTATTGAATGTCACGAAGAAGTGACATAAAATTCTGGCATCCCTGCCGGGACACTGAGCTCTTTGAATAGTTGTACTGATTAGATTTGTGTTTAATCGATTTGATTTGATTACATAGTGAATTTTGTTAAGAAATATTGATACATAATGGCTGACGACATTCTGAATAAATTAAAAAAGAAACGTGCTAATATTAGAACAACAGTTACTAAAACTGTCAAAGGTATTGAAACCGAAATTAACAATTCTGAAGTTTCTATTGACGTCCTAGAAGAACTTTTAGAACATTTGAAATTTAATTCTGATCAACTAAAAGCTATAAATGAAGAAATAGAATCTGCTGTAGATATTACAGAATTAGATAATGAACTTAAAAGCGCCACAGAATACCAAGACAAAATAATAACATGGACATTTCGTGCTGGAAAGAAAATACGCGAGTTATCAAAAAGTAATTCAACGGAAATTTCAACAACATCGAAAGCAGTACCTGAAATAATAGCTAACAATTTTGTAGTAGAAAAGGCTAGCGTTAAATTACCGAAGCTTACAATTAATCATTTTTATGGAGATAATTCTCAGTGGCTCACTTTTTGGAACACATTTGAGACCGCGATACATAATAATGAAACGTTAGACAAAATTACTAAGTTTAATTATTTGAGAACATATCTGAGAGGATCCGCACTTAGTTCAATAGAAGGTTTAGCTATAACGCCTGAAAATTACGATATTGCTATTGAAATTTTGTTATCTCGTTTTGGAAAAAAGAATATTTTAATTAATACTCACATGAACGGTTTACTACGAATTCCTCCTTTAAAAAATGCTAGAGACCCAATATTATTCAGGAAATTTTTTGACCAAGTCCAAACCGAAATTAGAAGTTTAAAATCTCTTGGAATTAGTTCGGAAACTTACGGTAACCTTCTAACGCCTATGTTATTAAAATTATTACCTCCAAATTTAATTTTTGATTTTAATAGAGAGACTGGTGATTCTGATTATGATTTAGATCAACTTGTAGAATTTTTATCTCAAAGACTGAATGCTACGGAACGCTCACATATTATAAATCATGCCAACGAAAGCACTTTTAAGATAAACAAATGTTCGCAGCGAGATCCTGATTTATTGAAGACACAACTTTCGCAATCGAGCAATAAAAAAGAAAAGCGAAATACATTCACTGCCGCCGATCTGCTGACGATTGATAAAAAATATAAAACCTACGCATGCATATTTTGCGATTCCTCTGACCATGATTCATCGAACTGTAAGTTTGTTTTTTCGTTACCAATGCAAAAAAGAAAAGATATTTTAATGAAAAATGGTTATTGTTTCAAATGCATTAAACGTGGTTCACATCTATCGAAAAATTGTACAGCACGGGTAACTTGTAAATTTTGTTCGAAATCATCTCACTTGGACATTTTATGTTATGCAAAGGAAAATAAAATTGCTGAAAGTAAACCTTTAAACAGTAATATGTTTAATGATGATATTGGTAATGGCGTACTCGTTAATAAATCATTTATGAAAAGAGTGTTTTTACAAACTCTGGTTGTATGTATTAATGTAAACGGTTTAGATTATTATGTTAGAGTATTAATTGACAGTGGATCTGTGAAATCTTATATCAGTAAATTCTTGGCAGTTACTTTAGGACTAAAGTGTTTGGGAGAGGATACTGTTATCCATGGGTTATTTGGCGGCATTGAAAAAAAGGAAGACCACAAAAAATATCGGGTTAACATAAGTAATATTGATAAGAGTTTCACTTGCGAATTAGATGTTATGGATCAAGAAAAAATTTGTCTATCTATACCCAAGATCAGTAATTCTAAGATTATCAATAAGATTAAACACTCTGGTATTATAGTAAGTGATATCTGTATTAATGAAAATACTTACTTGTATGAAAATGATCCAGATGAAATACATATTTTAATTGGGGCTGACTTTGCTGGAAGATTATTTACGGGTAAAATCAAGCAGATATCTGATAATCTGGTTGCCATCCATACACGCTTAGGCTGGACGTTGATGGGAGAATCTGGAGAAAATACTAGCAGATGTGAGACGCTGCTTACTCTCCATATTAGCGATCTGGATATATCAGAATTATGGCGACTGGACACGGTGGGTATAAGAGTTGAGGGGGAAGACTGGTCTAAAAAGGATTTAGAAGAGGCCGCGAAATTACATTT
This sequence comes from Stegodyphus mimosarum, assembly GCA_000611955.2. Taxonomy (NCBI): domain Eukaryota; kingdom Metazoa; phylum Arthropoda; class Arachnida; order Araneae; family Eresidae; genus Stegodyphus; species Stegodyphus mimosarum. The sequence continues at coordinate 80,385 of KK114054.1, forward strand.
TCTTCAAAATGTTAAAAGGGATAAAGAAGGCCGTTATATGGTAAATTTACCATGGATAAAGGAACACCCCCCTCTTAGTAGTTGCAGAAAGATAGCTGAAAAACGACTTGTGAACTGCATCAAATCATTAGAAAAGATCGGAAAATTACCCGATTACGAGGAAGTGTTTCATGATTGGGAGAGAGAAGATATCATCGAAAGGGTTGAATCTTATGAGGAAATAGCCGAAGAACACTATTTGCCTCATAGGCCAGTGTTTAAAGAAAATTCAACCACTAAGGTACGTCCTGTTTTCGACGGTTCTGCTAAAGAAAAAAACTTTCCATCAATCAACGACTGTTTGGTAAAAGGTCCAAATCTTATCGAGCTCATACCTTCTTTGATAAACAGATTTCGATACGGTAAATTTGGAATAATTGCAGATATAAAAAGAGCTTTCTTACAAATTCGGTTACAAGAACGTGACAGACCTTTTTTGAGATTTCTTTGGAAAGAAGGGGGAAAAGGCGAAAACATAACTTATCAACACCAGAGAGTTGTATTCGGGATATCATCAAGCCCATTTCTTTTAGGGGCCACGTTAGAATTCCATCTAAAGAATGTTCCAGACCATTATAAAGAAACTGCAGATATTCTCTTAGAATCATTTTATGTAGATAATTTGGTATGCAGTGTCAACAGCAAAGAAAAATTGGAGAAACTGATGGTTGAATCCCAAACAATTTTGGAAGAGGGTAAATTCGAACTTAGAGGGTGGGAGCACAATGATTTTAGCTCACAAACCGAAAACTCAATGCCTATCGAAAGACGAAGCGTCACTGTTTTGGGCTTAAAATGGTACTTAAATGAAGATTTGCTCTCTGTAGACATAAAGGATGATGAACATAAGGGGGAAATCTTGACAAAACGAAAAGTATTATCATTGGTTCATAGGGTTTTCGATCCTATTGGATTTACTTGTCCTGTAACTTTAATACCAAAAATTATGCTACAGGAATGTTGGAAATTAAAGGTCACGTGGGATTCTGCACTCCCTACATCAATAGCGGAAAAATTCCAAAAGTGGAGAAAACAGCTTAATATTTTGAAAATTATTACTATACCCAGATGCATGCTAGAAGATCCGGAAACCTCCAAGAATTTAAGTCTACATGTGTTCTGTGATGCAAGTAAAGCAGCTTATGCTACATGTATTTTTCTAAGGAGTGAAAATGGAAATTCTGCTTCATGCCAGCTTGTACAAGCCCGATCTAGAGTATCCCCCCTGAAACTCATTTCAATCCCCAGACTCGAACTCCTTGCTTGCACAATTGGGGCAAGACTAGCTCGTACAGTGAAAGAAGATTTAAAACTTCCCTCTTTACCAACTTTTTATTGGTCAGACTCTATGAACGCTCTCTACTGGATAAAAAAAATCAGAGAACTGGGCAGTCTTCGTGTCAAATCGAGTCAAAGAAATACGAAACCTGTCAAATCCAGATGATTGGTATTATGTTCCAGGATCACAAAATCCTGCTGATATTCCCTCTCGAGGATGCAGTGCAGATGCTTTAGCGAAATCTAAATGGTGGAATGGTCCTAATTGGCTGAGAAATCCTAAAAAGGACTGGTCAAACACAGAAGTTAATCCAGACTTTGAAATTGTTAACGCTGAAAAAAGAAAGACTGTTACTTCTGCCACGAATTCACAGATAAACAAGTTTAAATTCTTCGAAGATATATCATCTTTTGGTAAAATTACGAGAATCATGGCATACGTACTAAGATTTTGTGGAAATTTGAAGAAAGGTCAAAAAGATCGAAAGAAAGGAAAATTGGAGGTTTTCGAAATTCAAGAAGCAGAAAAATTGATTTTGAAAGAAATACAATTAGAAAGTTTCAGTGACGGAAAACATCTGAATTTGAAGGTTATCAAAGGTAATGATGGATTGCTAAGAGTGGAAACAAGAGTTGCCACAAGAAAGGATTTGGAGACATTCAGGTTTCCGATATTATTGCCAAATAAACATCAACTGGTTAACAAATTAATTATGGAAAAACACCTAGAACTTGAACATGCTGGTACGCAAATATTAATGTCAAATCTCAGAGAAAATTACTGGATTATCAAGAATAGGAAAACAGTTCGGCAAGTTATTAGAAGCTGCATAAAATGTAAAAGGTTTTCGATTCGCCCTCTAGAAACAATCAGTATACCTCTTCCTGAAGATCGTGTAAGAGACGCGGCTATATTTGAAGTCATTGGAGTTGACCTTTGCGGTCCACTGTACTTAAAAGAAAACAAGAAATGTTGGATTGTTCTTTTTACATGTGCAATCTATCGAGCAATCCACCTGGAATTAGTTACTTCTTTGTCAACCGACGGTTTCATCCTGGCCGTCCGCCGATTCATCGCAAGAAGAGGTCGTCCTACTACCATTTATTCTGATAACGGGAAAAATTTTGTCGGCACGTCCAACGCTCTGAAAGCCATTGATTGGAATAAAATTGAAGACTTCGCGATTAAGAAAAAAATTCAGTGGAAGTTCAGCCCTCCATCAGCCCCTTGGTGGGGGGGATTTTGGGAAAGACTAGTAGGAATGTTGAAGAACATTCTCAGAAAAGTACTCGGAAAAACATGTTTAAATGAAGAGGAAGTAGTAACTATATTATGTGACGCAGAAAGCATAATCAACTCCAGACCCCTCACTTATCTTTCAGAGGATCCTGAAGACTTAATAGCACTCTCCCCATCAATGTTCCTCCAAGAAATCAGAGAAATTGGAGTACCAGACTTTGACATGATTGATTCTGAAAAGATAGAAAAGAGATTTGTTTATAGAAGGAAGATACGTCAAGATCTAAGAAACAGATTCCGAAATGAATATTTAGGCTTACTGAAAGATTATTCAAAAGTTCGTAAAGAATCATCGATCAAAGAAGGAGATATCGTACTCATTGGTGATAATGAGATAAAGAGAATTAATTGGCCTTTGGCTAAAGTGGTAAAAACTTATCCAGGCAAAGATGGAAGAATTCGTGTAGTAGAAGTCAAGACACACTTTGGTACCTTCATTAGACCAGTCCAGAGACTTTATCCACTAGAAGTCAACATCCTTGACTCATGTGACATTCGAGAACGAATTCCTGCAAACCAAAAGAACCGTGTGATTTCCACTTCTCGTAGAGGACGAACTCTAAGACCTCCTCAGAGACTTCAACTTTAAGACTCATTTTTTTTTATTCTTTTTTTTTTTGAGTTTTGTCATTAAAAACTCAAAGGTGGGAGGATGTCATAAACTCCTTGATTCTATCAGCTTAGCCCCTCCCGCAAATCATGGAATAACCTTTTTGGCAACATGCCGAGAGGACGTTTTTTGCGTCTTCGTTTTGTCAGAGCTTGTTAGGCCTCGGAGAATGTAACTTCGAACTGATTTACGGCCCATGTAATGGGATTAGTTCTAAATTTATGTAATAATTGTTATTATTATTAGTGTAGTTATTTTGTTAATTAAAATCATTTAAAATTCTAAAGGATGAATTATTAATGTCTTTGAATATTTTTGAGTCGTCAGCCCAGCAAAGAAGAAAATACGAATTTCAAGATCTCAGCCCCGGATTCGAAGGTGAGTGAAATTTTTCTTACCTATTTTTTATTGAATGTCACGAAGAAGTGACATAGAAAGGAGAAATTTTCGCTACTTTTCCCACTTCTTAAGAAGAAGCAGCGTCGCTGCGATCTGGTCTGGCTTCTTGTAACAGGTCTCCTGGAAATATTGGTCTTTCTTTCATCGTGTAGTTGTACTTTTGAATCAAGATAGGATTTGAGTCTCAGTACGTGAACTATGTCTTTTGAATTTCGTCGTTTCCTGTTTTGTTCTATACTTTCTACTTCGTACGTCACGTCAGAGAGCTGTCGTGTTATTGCCTTTGTGAGCATAAATCTAGTAAGGTAATCTCTGCAAACTATAATCCATCGATTCCCATTTCGAGTAATAGAAAAGCGTCGAAGTAGATATATCCCAATTTCGGTAAACTGTGAGTCGGGATTTTATCGGATAAAGCTGACCTGGTGGAAGTTGCGTTGGGGATTTCCGTCTTTGGAATTCTCAGCAGTATGATATATACCGCCGTGTGCTCCTATATAACCCTGGCCAATAGTAATTTCCTTATTCGGTCGTACGTTTTGGCAAATCCGAGATGGCCAGCACTTGGAGCATCATGAAGACTTCTTAGAACCTCGCTACGAAGTTGCTTTGGTACTACCATGAACCATTGCTGTCCCGTAGGATCATAGCTTCTTTTGTACAATATACCATTTCTTATTTGATAATTTTGATATGCGTCACCTCTCTTGAGAGTTGTAATAATGTATTTTAATTGTTTGTCCTTCTGCTGCTCTTTTCCGTAATCTACGATGCCTGTGAAGAAAAGGATGTCTTCATTGTTTTCAATTATTGGTTCTATAAAGGGCTTCCTTGATAGTGAATCTGCATCGGAGTGTTTCCGACCGCTCTTGTAGAGGATATTTATGTCGTATTACTGCAACCTGAGAGCCCACCGTGCAAGTCTTCCGGATGGATCCTTAACATTGGCCAACCAGCATAAAGAATGGTGATCCGTGACTACCATGAAGGTTTTCCGTAGACTTGAATTTTCTGATTGCTCAGATGACGGCAAGGCATTCTTTTTCAGTTGTGGAATAGTTCCTTTCAGCTGCAGTAACTGACCTGGATGCATAGGGTATTGGTCTTTCTTTGCCATCCTGAATCTGAACCAGTACTGCACCAATGTCATAGCCTATAGCGTCAGAATGTATCCTCGTTTCTGCGTCTGGAATAAAATGCCCCAAACAGTGCCGCTGGTCAGCAACCTTTTGACGCTGCGAAAGATTTAATCTGTAACTCGTTCCAAGAAAATTTTGCATCTTTCTTCAACAAGTCATGCAGGGGCTTTGCGATATCCGCGAAATTTTTAATAAATCGTCGGTAGTAGGAACACAAGCCCAGAAAACTTCGGACATCGGCGATATTCTGCGGAACAGGTAACTTTCCTACAGCCTCTGTCTTTTGTGGATCGGGATATATCCCATGTTGATCGACTAAGTGTCACAGTATAGCCAGCTTCTTTTTGCCGAATGAACATTTCTTGGAATTCAGCGTCAGACCTTCTCTTTGGATACATTTCAGTATTTCCCTCAAACGCTTTTGTTGTTCTTTGAAATTAGGTGCGTAAAGGATTATATCGTCGAGGTAGCAAAGGCAAATATTCCATTTGAGGCCTCTTAGTACCGTGTCCATCATCCGTTCGAATGTGGCTGGAGCATTGCACAATCCGAACGGCATGACTTTAATTTCATAGCGACCATCTGGAGTCACAAAAGCTCTGTCTTTCTCTGTCTTTATCAACTCTATTTGCCAGTAGCCTGACTTCAGATTCATCATACAGGAAAATTTTGTATCAGCCAGGCAGTCCAAAGCATCATCGATGCGAGGCAACGGATAGACGTCCTTTTTGGTTACCTTGTTCAATTTTCTGTAATCGACACAAAAACGCCATTCACCATTTTTCTTCTTCACAAGCACGACTGGAGATGACCATGGGCTGTCTGACTGTTGTATCACATCTTATTTTAGCATTCGTTGCACTTCGGCTGCAATCACACGCCTCTCAGTGGCTGACACATGCTACGGCCTTTGTTTGACTGGCGCACTGTCACCTGTATCAATCTTGTGCTTCACCGCATTGCTTCGGGATCTTCTCGCAATACTGTTAAAGTCAAAAACGTCACTAAATTCATCCAGTAGACTCAGTAGATCGTCTTTCTCAGCATTGGTCTGATCAGTACCGAAAATTTCTTTTAAGTTTTCTTGAGATAATCTATTCCTGAACCTATGTCCATTGGAACCTGCTGGAGTCCGACTACTTACGGAGCAAATAGCATCGTTTTTTATGATCGCTAAACAGCCTACATTCATCCCTTTCGGCATCAGTTGGGTTCGTCGAGAAGAATTAGTTACCCATAATTTACCACAACCATCCACTATAGTGACAATTGAAGCTGGTATCCATAGTTCTTTTTCGCACATCAGAAATCTATTTCCAACAATTATAGCTCCATCTGCTTCCCGTAGTTCTGAACTCAGGGCACATATTCGCCTTGTTGTGTTTGCTTCAATTAAATAATCGGTTGCAGCAAACAAGGAAAAGACTCCGACTTATTTAAATATTTATTGTCTGGAAGGATTTCTGTAAGCTGAAGTTCTTGATTTCCACAATCGAAAACGCTATCGATGGGATGGAAAAAGTTCCATCCAGGTATCATTTGATGACTACATTCAGGAAACACAAGGAATTCAAACGACCGCTTAGTCCCATTCAAATCAACTTTTAATACACAGCGTCCTGAGACCAGGTTTACCACAGGCAGTTTTCAATATAGGTCCATCTTCAGTAAACATAGGAGCATTCAGCTGTCGACGTAACTCCTCAGATATGACGGAATAGTCGGCTTCCGAATCAACAAGAGCTTTTACACACTCTTACAAAATGGTTTACAAAATGGTATTCTTTTTCAACTTGGTTGTGGTGTACATCGGAGGATTTTCTTCATCTGCGGCCTCACATTTTGTGCAGGTCGCTTCAGCTAGTTTTCCTCATTGGTTCGACGTGGGGAACGGCCGGAGCGGCGTACTGGTGACTGCGATTGTCGGCGGTTGAGAGAGCGTCGCGGATAAGGTGAACTGCTCCTTATTCGGGAAGAAGTAGGTTGTGGATATTCGTCGTCGAAACTGTATATAGAATCAGTATCGCTATCCTGTCGAGAGTTGAAAGACTTTGCGGCTTTTGCATTTCCAAATATCTGGCGTCTCTCTCTCTACAGTACCTGAGAACGTGTCCTGGGCTTCCGCTATGAAAACAGAGGCACATCCTCGTCAGTCCTCCACAGATCTGTCCTACGTTGTGGAGTAGTTCTCTGGTTAGTTTCACGTCTTGGCTGCGGCCTAACTGGAAGTGAACGTTGGATAGTGTTTTTGCTTCTCCCTGCTCTAATGCGTGGAGCCAGCGGCTCCATAACCTGCTCCTGGACCACAGATGCTATGTCATTCGATGCTATAGGTTCTATTTCCGTGTAGCCCTGAACTTGCGGCAGGAATTTCTGAAGCTCTTCCCTGACGATGGCGCGCACTAGAGACCTCAGTTCACCGGCCTCCGCATCGGCCTACACTGCAGAGACATTAGGTAGCCTCTGAAATCGTGGTCGGGCGATACGGTTTCGTCGAAGGCTCTCTATGTGACGGCAGCGTTACACGAAGGCATTGACACTGTCATAGTCCTGGGACTACAGGACCAGGTAAAAGTCCTCAGCAATACCTTTAATGAGATGGGCCACTTTCTCGTCTTCAGACATGGACGGGTTTGCTTTTCGGCAGAGAGAAAGAAAATCTTGAATGTAAGCTTCAGACGTCTTATGGATTTGCTGCGCACGTGTGAGTAGTAATCGCTCAGCTTGGCGCTTTACATCAGCTGCACGGGAAAATGTGTTCTTACGAGCATTCCTGAAAACAGTCCAACTAGTAAATGTGTCTTCATTATTATCGAACTACTCTCGAGCGGTTCCGAAGAGGTAAAAAAGGACGTTCGCCAGGCACATTTGATCATCCCAAGTGGTTATAGTTGGCGATTCGATCAAAGTCCTTGAGCCATCTATTAATATCTTCTTGGCTGTCCACGGTGAATATACACGGGCTTCTGGGTAGTTGGTACTTCAGGATCGCTATTGATGCGATGTTACTTGAAGAGGAACTAGCTCCTGCTACAGAATTCTGCTCGGTTGCCTTCTCATCAACCATCTTTCTCGGTCTTATACGCGAATCCTGTAAGAACCCAGAGTCAGGAGAAAGTCCTTAAATCCGAACGCTCTACCTTAGTAACTGAATGGTACCCGGCGCCTCCACCAAACTGTCACGTAGATGAAGGGATCGTACAAATGAACAGGCAAGTACTCAAGTCTAAACTCAAGACTTTATTAATTCGAACTGTGTAAACAACTACTTATATACTACAGCTGATGAGCATGCTGGGACATTCTACACTCGGAATGTTCTGGAACATAAAGAAAACAGGTTAATAAGAAGGAAAGTTACATAAAAATTCATTATGAGGCATCTTGCCTTTGATAGGTTTCGAAACCGGGACCTTCGACTCCTGCGTCTTCTCCACTAAGCTATGAGCAGTCGAAAGGAGCAATTTTCGCTACAATATTTTAACTTTTTTAGTCTCGAAACAGCATTTTGCGTTTAATCACTATAAACGGCTGTACCACTTTTCAAATTGTTGCCACAAAATATTAATGCCTATAACATATTTAAAGAAACTAAATGAAGAATAATCTACGTGAATGTATACATTTCTCATATTGTGAAAGTAACTTTGTGAAAAGATAACAGTAGCAAATTTTGAATAACTCTACACAAACATGGGCATCTGGCAGCCTGAATTTGGAATTTCGAAATTGTTTTATTTTTTATTTCATATTTTGCGAAACGTTAAGGAATTTTGATTAACAAACTCAACGAATTCAAAGAGAGCAGTGGCAACACTATACGGAATAACACATTTTTATCTCCAGCGCGAGATACTGTCTATCTGAAATTCTAAATACATGCTGGTTTTAAATATTTTAGCCCAATGTAACGTTGATCTCGAAACGTGTATGTGTCTGTAAATGGGGGGGGATATGAAAGGTTTCAGATTTTAAATTACTTCCAAAGGGGCGTTTTTTTAACATATTGTGTGCTACCTTTATTTATTAAATATCATGTTCTTGACACTTAAACCATAAAATTCAGTTCAAGAGCAATATCGCAAAATAATTTTAAACTGAGCATAGAAAGGCTATTAGTCTCGAAACGGTATTTTGCGTCGGTTACCCACAAATGCACATCTCACGTTTCAAAATCGGTGCCACCAAATATTATTGCACTGTATTGTATTTAAAGAAATTAAACAATGAGAAATCTTCATGAATGTATACATGTTTCTCGCGCTGTGAAAGAACAACAGTACTATAGTCATGAAATTTTGAATAACGTAGTCCTTCATCGAATATGGGCACTTGAAAGCTCAAATTTGTAATTTGTTTTATTGTCTGTTTCATATTCTGCAAAACTTTAACGAATTTTTGATTAGAAAATCAATGATTTCAAAGCGAGCATTGGAAAATCTGTACAGGATAAAAAATTTTTATCCCCAGCGCATGAGACTGTCTATCGGAAATTCTAAAGATTTCTAATTTCTGTTTTTAAATATTTTAGTCCAAATGGTCTAGAAACTCGTATGTTTGTGTAAATGAAAAAAAGAACGCCTTTTTGGGCGTAATATAAAATCTTAAAACTTTCATATTTTTATTATTGTTATTACATTGATCATTAAAAATTAATTATTAATATTGTGGTCTTGTAATCTTTTTATTATTTCAGATTTCAACAACTTTATATCATTTTTAAAATACAAATAGAACATTTTGTATGAATGTATCTTTTTTTTAAATCAAGATTAGGAGCTTAACACAATAACGTATCATCATTGCTTATTGAAGATTGTACAAAATTAATTAGCTTCATGTTTGAATTATATCACAAATGAACTTAAATTAAAATTCTTTTTTGCTCTCAGGGTTAGTTTAAACTATTCTGCTGTTTCTTTGTTTAAACAATTTAAACCAGCTGCATATGCTTTTTACTTGATTTCCAAAAAGCTTTAAAATGTCCGTTTGCATTAATAGATAACACCTTTTAATATCAATTATTCTATATGCTAATAATATCCCTCAGTTTTATAAACTTTGGCTTACATTACCTTAAATTAAATTTGTCAAATTTGCTTCATGTAAATAACCTATTTACTGAAGATTAGAAAGAAATCTGAAATATGACAGCACCTTGTGAAACTTTGTGCGTTACAACTGTTCAGAGAAAAAAGATTAAATTTAAAAAAAAAAAAAAAAAACATAAAATATTGTATGAATCTTCCCTTATTTTCCCCTTAAATTATATTTTCTCTATTCTGTGAGTTAAATAAGATTATCGATGTAAAAATATATTTCAGTTACCATAATAGAGTTAAAGGATATCTCAGGAGTGTAAAAGCTGTAAAATTTAAGGTATTCCGTTTCTCTGCAGTTTGATTTCTTTAATCACACTACCACACATGATGCGGAATGAATCTAATTTGAATACTGCAATGCACTTAAGGTTTGCCTTCTCTTCATATTTCATGAAGTTTCGAAAGTGTACTTACAATAAAAAATGAAGTGTTATTACGGACGAATAAATTTTTTTTCTTTAGGCGTTTCGCAGCGAATCACTTTTTAAAATGTTGACACCAAATATTTTCGCCTTGTATTATACTTAAAGAAATTAAATAAAGAAAAATTTGCATGCGTGTATGTATATTCCTCGCACTTGTAAAAACCACGGAACCTAGATCCATCGAATTTTGAATAACGTAATCTTCCACCAGAAAGTCCGAATTTTGAATTTCGTATTTGTTTTATTAACTGTTCCACATTTTGTAAAACTTTAATGAATTCTTGGTTAACAAACGTAACGATTTTTACGCGAGCAATAGACACACTGTATGGAAAACAATTTAATCTCCAGTGCGCGAGGCTGCCTAATCGGAAATTCTAATGATATGCTGTTTTTAAATATTTTGTCATCTTACTGTTGAATTGAATGTTATAGTTTAAGTATGAACACGATGATATTCAAAAAATAGGGTAATACACAAAACTTTAAATAAAAAGGTCCCTTAGAAAGTAACATAATCTGAAAGCTTTCAGATATTTAAACCAAAGGGGACATTTGCCCAGAGAAGCTATTAATTTCGTTTTGGAATTTCGCGTTGCTTCAATTTTCCTACTGTAGCCACCAAATTTTAGAGCCCTGTATTACATTTAGAGAAATGAAATAATGAAGAATGTGCAGAAATGTATATATGTTTCTCGCATTGTGATAAAACAACGGTACCTAGGTAATTTTGAATAACGTAATCGTCCACCGAATACGGGCATCTGGAAGTCCTAATTTGAAATTTGAAATTTGTTTTATTATCTATTTCAGATTTAGTCAGACATTAAAGGTTTTTTTTTATTACAAAACTCAACGATTTCAAAGCAAGGAATAGCAATACTGTACGGAAAAAAAAAAAAAAATTCCTAGCGCGTGAGGCTGTGTATCGGAAATTCTAAAGATATGCTCTTTTTAAATTGTCTTGTTTTGTGAAATAATTCAAAAGCCATTTCTTATTAAGACAGTTAAAACCTTAACATCTTTAATAAAAGTTCTGTTTATATTTATATAGATATAGATTATCTATATAGAGCTTCTGTTTTATATTTTCGTCAAATACAATTAATTTTTGAGTAAAACGGTTTCACAAATCCATGTCTTTATATGTAAATATATATGTAAATAGAAATATATTCTGATAGAACAATCGATGTTCATAATCAAATCCCAACATAAATGCTACTAGTAGACGAATATTCAAACACAAAGTATCTAAAAATACAATTTATTTTCTCATTAAATTGCAAATATTATAAATATTTGCAATTAGCATTCACTTTAATTTTTAATATTCGATTTCCGTGTGGTTAATTATTTACATGATTTATGTCCCATATATTAAACTCTAAAAATTTATTAAATTTGTAATAAATCTGATTAAATATAACAAATCATCGCATTTAATAAAAACATTTAAATTAATGAAATAAGCTTCACTAATTAGTCTATTCAACAGAGAAATAGAGATAACATTTGAAAAGTACACTTTAATTTTACCTGGATGGTGCCTTTCTTTAAATATGTGCCAGTATTTCATAATTAAATTCAAAAGTGGTTTAAAACAATTTTGAGGATATTTTATGCATTTCTTTACACTGAATGTTGAATTGGAAAGGATTTTCTTTCACCAGCCTATTTGCATAGCTTGTTAAAGTCTAATTTCCTGCCCATTTGATTAGAATTTTACTTCATTTTAAACTTATATGATAAAAATAAACTGCTTCATTTTCCTTAGGTGATAAAAATGTTCCAATATATTTTGTATTTCATGGTATACCAGAAAAAAAGTCTATTAGCTGAAAGAAAAGAGGGATTAAAAGGAAATTAAAAGTGAGAGTTAATAATTTTTTTGTTTCCTTTTACTTCTTAGCACGAAGTAGAGGAAGTATTGTAATCACGAAACATTTCGGATGTCATATTTCAACGAAAAGATTTTTTCAGCCACTCTCGAAATCATCTGAACGATGTTTTTGCGTGATATCTATACGTATGGGCAGAGTAAAAGACTGTTTTCGCCAAAAGAGATTGTAAAATAGGTATAAAATGGATCCAGGACAGATTTTTTTTCTTGACACCTCTACATGCGTACGTATGTATACTAGCGTAACTCAAGAATGAGTAGCGTAAATCTTTCAAATTTTGTTATATGAGACTTCTATAGCATGTAGTTGTTCACCTCACTCTTTCGTTACAATCAGCTACACCAATCGTATGTAAATAGGTCTATATATGTGTTCCCCTTTGTTCCTCGGCTGGTTGAGCTTAGTTTTTTTATTCTTATATGTTGATAAACTGTGCATTGGTTGAATTGTGTGTTTTTATGTTCCGGTTAAGGCTTTTATGCCTTTAGCTAATCTGCATGCAATATTTGTAGAATTATCAACAATTTAAAAGTTTAAGTGAAGCGTTCAGGCTAATGAACCGCCATTTGTTTACTTTGAAACTTAGTAGAATGGTGAATTATCAGTTTCAGGACGTTTAATGTCTTTTTGCCGAGTGGGACCAAAGTAAACTTTCAGTTTTGTTTCAGTTTCAGTTTTGTTCTTGCCCCCTAGTCGAACTGCTTGTTTATGCGTAGAAAGTCTAATTTTAATTGTAAAAATTGTCGTTTTAACTGTATTTGGTGTTTTAGGTTTTCCTGTATTTTTCAAATTTAATGAAGATGTTTTGAGTTTTTATCTATTTTTGCTTTGTCGCGCAGTGAGAACTGAATTAATAAGAAATATATCTTTAATGAAATTCGAGGGAATAAGTTTAAATGAAAGGCAGCAAAAATGTGTACAATTTAATAGGCCATGGAAGAAACTCTTTTATAAGATGTTTATTTTATATAGCTTAGTTGAGTCATTTACTTGATTATAAAAAATTAATCTGAAGTAGAATTGCAGTACGTTTAAGTTAGCGCTGTGAGATACATCGTTATCTAATAATATAAACAGCGAAATAAAACTTAGTTGTTTATTTTTTAATTAAAAGTTCTTTTTCCAAAATCTGAAAATTATTATATGAAATTTGAAATGATTATTGGTCTTATATTCCATTTTATGAAATTTGAAGTCACAGATATTTCTCATAATAGGACTTAATCATAGGAACAGACTTTTCTGTTTCGACAATAAATGCATAACTCCGAAATAAAGGGGGAAAAATCATATAATTTAAATTTTGCTCCCTTAAAGGTTACGGAATGACTTCATTAATTTCGTTAATGTTTTAAAGTCTGCTGCATATCATTTTAATTCAACATTTAGTAATAATCAAGTTCTCATTTGTTTAAAATATCTATAAACAAAGTAAGTAAATAAATAATTACGCTCAAAGGGGCGTTTTTCAAACTTTTTATGTGTATCTTTATTAAATATCATGTTCATCGTACTAAAACCATAAAATTGAATTCAACAGCAATATTACAAAATAATTTTAAAAGAGCATATATTTAGAATTTCTGATAGACAGTCTCACGCGCTGGAGATAAAAATGCTTTTTTTCGCACAGTTTTGCCATTGCTTGCTTTAAAATCTTTGAGTTTGTTAATCAAACATTTGTTAATGGCTTACAAAATATAAAATAGTTAATAAAACAAATTCCAAATTTCAAATTTGGATTCCAGAAACCCATATTCGAGTGGAGGACTACGTACTTCAAAATTTGATGCCTCTAGGTACCACTGTTTTTCACAGTGCGAGAAACATGCATACATTCATACAGATTTTTCATTATTTAATTTCTTTAAATATAATGCAGGGCACTAATATTTAGTGGCAACAACTTGAAAAGTGAAGCGCCGTTTATAGTGAACCAATGCAAAATGCCTAAACGAAATTAATAGCCTTTATGAGCAAATTGCCGTTTTGGGCGAAAAATTTAAATAAAGTGAACTCACAAGCTTTTAAATCAACCACTTCTAAAAGTGACCAGCATTTATCAGAGTATAAATATATACTACTATTGAACATCACCTCTTTAGAACAACCACGTTCACGAAAGCACAAATCATCATAGGCTGTTGGCATGGACAAGCGCTCATTTCAATGTAAATAACAAACGAAATTCTTTCAGCCTCATTTGTAAAGGGAAGCATGCACCATGTTTTTTTTTCATGTTTGAATAAATTTCTCTAACTGAGCTTTTAATGGAAAAATATTTGCGTTAAAAGATCAGTTATTAATGGATTTTCAATGGAAAAATATTTCTAAAACAACCTTAGAAGTTAGTGTCATCTCAAACATTGCAATTGTCAACTCCAAAGAATATGTCTTCGAGTCTACAAAGTAAGTGAAATAAACTTAATATAAATGTTTTTGGCAAATTTATATTAATAAATAGGGTAATACAGAAGTAAATTTATTTGCATCTTTAAATTATTTTACATATTGTTTATTAAAAATATCTGATTTGGACGCCATATAACTTCCTTACGCTACCTATAAAATTTTACACATTTTTTGTAGCGCTTCATTTAGACTTATTCTCTCGAATTTCATTACAGATATATTTCTCAATCAATCAATTCAATTCTCACTTCGCGGCAAGGCAAAAGTACATACAAGCTCCTTCTTCATTAAAAAACGTAAATAGTATCATAAAATACAGAAAAACATCCAAAATACAAAATACAGATAAGAAACAGTTAAAAAATATTTATAAATAAAATTTAAATTTCTAAGCAAAACCAAGCAATGCGGTCAGCGGGCGAGAAGACAAAATTTTTGAAGCTCAAAACTGAAAATTTAACATATAGTCATACTAGGTACGCAGTCTCTAAAGTTTGTGCTTTAACTGACTTAATCCACATCTTTACTAAGTATTTCAAATCTAAACAAATTGCGGCCTCGTTAGGCTTAACGCCACTTTTGAATTGTTGATAATTCTACAACTATTACATGCCGATTACCTAAAAGCGTAATAAACTTAACCGGAATATAAGACTAACATAATTCAATCCCTTTTAAAGCAAAAAATGCACAATTTATAAACATATAAGATTAAGAAAACTGAACTCATCGAGCCGAGTGTCAGAGTGGGAGTATATATACACTGATGTGCAAAAATTAAGGACGAGAGGGTTTTTTCAATATAACTTTGTACAAAAGCTTTCCAAATCAACACATTTAATACCGTAAGATCCCCAATACGTAAGGACATGAGTAATGTAAGCAACACTTACTAAAAGAGAAATCAGAGGGATAAAAAGAAGCTTTATTGAAAGAGTAGCATGGAGCGCAATGCGACTGAAGGCCGAAACATCCCTGTGATGGGTGTCCAGCAAGAAACATCCGATCTTTAATAGGGGATATGATCTCCCCTGACTGCTAAGCAGGTTTCACATCATTTGTGCATGCTGGATATGTGGTTGTTAATGAGCTGTTGAGACACTGCTGCTCGTTCCTCTTGTAGCACCAATCGCAGTTTCGGAATCGTTACTGGCGATAAGTTACGTGCTGCCACGGGTCTCCCTAGTAAGTTCCGTACATGCTTGACGGGATTTAGATCCAGAGACCTTGCCGACCAATCCATGTGTTCAATATCTTCACTCTCCAACAGCTCTTCGACAGTAACTGTGCGATGAGGTGGAGCGTTGTCGTCCATGAAGAGGAACTGAGGACCCATAGCCCTTGTGAAAAGACGCATGTAAGGAAGAAGAACCTCGTTACAATAGCAGTCCCAGGTGACGAACCTCCTTGGGAGATATGAAGGTCGGTCCGGCTACCAAGCATTATGTCTGCTCGAACGAGAACTCCGCGACCTCCAAAACAGTCCCTTTTGATGATGTTGAAGGGGTTATTGCGTGTTCCCCGCTCTGTCCAGATGTGTATGTGTCTAGAATCGCAACTCAGACTAAATCTGCTCTCATCTGTAAAGAGTACTCGTCCCCATTCATTGTCTCTCCAATTCCGGTGTTCCCGGCACCACAGAGAACGCCTTCTCCGATGGGCAGGCGTTAGAGGTACACACCGTACAGGGCGTCGTGCAAACAGACCACCACCGTGCAGTCTTCTGGCCACGGTAAAACGCGATATCGGTCGTCCAGTCGCCTGTGTCGTGTGTCTAGCGATTTCTCCCGCTGTCTGCCGCCTGTTTCTTCTGGCCTGTAAGGCAATATACCGGTCATCTGCGGGTGTGGTTCCTCGTGGACGACCACTACTAAACCCCCGGATAGCTGTTCCTGTAGTTTGAAATTGTCTCCAAAGTCGTGAAACGATGCTGTGAGCAATTCCGAACTCTGCAGCCACACTTGTCACACTGCGGCCTTCCTCCAACTTCCCAATGATTCGACCTCGGGTAAAAGCATCCAGATGTCGTCTAACAGATTGACTATTCGCCATTTCTCGCTGAGGCAGCAACTCGGTGTGATTTTATCTGCTATACGGCGTGCAATCTCTTTGCCAGAAATACTGATCTTACACCGACAACATGCTTTATACTACTCAGACACTCCCCCATTACGTCTACCTGCATATCTGCGCATGTGCTACCGTACATCACCTTACTTAATCTCCTGATTGGTCTTTCTGTCCGGTCTGCCTCTTTGTGCAGCTGATATGCTAATTTTTCGACTTCGTCCTTAATTTTTGCACACCAGTGTATATATATATTCTGGTGCGGCCGATTGCGATAAAAAGGGAGGTGCACAACTGCATGTTATAGCAGCCCGTATACAAAATTTCTATGTTCTACGGACACTCATTTCTGAGTAATGAGTTATGCGAGATACATACATACGTACATACAGACGCCATGAAAAAAATCTCTTCTGAATCCATTTAAAATTCAATTTACAATCCGTTTTGGGAAAAAAGTCCTTTATTCTGTCCTATGTTCAGATGTCACGCAAAAACACGTTCAAATGGATTCGAGAGCCGTCAAATTGGGTATGATATTTCAAATATGATACCCGAAATTTTTCGCGATTAGAATACTCTCTTTACTTAGTACAAGGAAGTAAAATGAGTTGCTTTGCTATTTTTTCTTTTTGTGTGCACTATTAAAAAGTTAACAAAAGGTTTTAAAGACCAAAATTTTAAGTCAAGAAATAGTTTAATTTGATTCTAAATTAGTTACCTACAACAGTAGTTTTCAAATTTTCGATTTGCTGTTTAATCTGTAATACTGAACGAGTAGTTACGGGTGCACAAATCAGTAGATCGAAAACTTGGTAATCGAAACAAAATAACCGAAAATATAGACATACGTATTTATATTTAGTTGTATTAACTATACAAAACGTGCATTATCTTTCACAATTTTTTTCCAATTATAATTACAATTACAAATTACAATTTTATGAGATTTTTAAGCTTGTAAATTTAAAATAACACACTTACATTGCAGAATTTTAATATTTTTAAATAACTGTATCAAGTATAAATGTCGTATAATTTGTTTCATTAGATGATTAATGTGAATAAATTATTTTAAACTTTTCTGCATTTCCTAAACTCATTTTTCTGTTCTCTTAACAATTAGAGTTTGAATTTAATACAGTTTTAGACAGTTTATTATTCAAAAGCATAATAAATGTTCATGAATTAATAATTCCAGTTCATAAAACACTTATGGTTACCAAAGTTGAATTACGGAAAATGTGTATTGCTCGCATCTGAGAATCTATGCTGTACTATAACCTTAATATCAATACTTAAACACTTTTAATAACTCATACTGTAAGCTGAATGAAACAGTGCTGTTTATATGATAAGATACGTTCCTTTATTTAATCAATGCATACGGGGAGTAAAAAATTCTTGTATACTGACGTGAATGATAACAGTAATAATTAATATATAACAAGTGAAGCGAAATTTTAAAATTATTATTAAGAATGCATTAAGAATGAAGCGATTAGCGTTGAGAAAAAGACCAGAGATGCACGAACTTTATAGAAGCGCGAGATAAACCAATGAAGTTTGTTTGCTATTCACAAATTTCTACAAACATAGAATGAAATCAGAACCATATTTTAACTTGGGCAATTGGAATTATTTTAATATGACTTTACAGAGCCAAGATGAAGTTTCAGAAAATATGCTTTGAGGTAAAGATGAGGTAACATGAGATACATGCATTCTTGCTATTCTTCTCGTTTAACATGAATATGATTCAGTTTTTTGATTTGATTTCAATAATATGAAGATATTATATTTTACAATACATGCTTTTAAAAAAAGTTATTAATTTAATGTAAATGAATCTGTACTTCATAGAGCCGTACCGTTTTTGGGCGAGTCAGGCACTTGTCAGTCAGTCACACACTAGTAATGGGGCACAAATATCTGCTTAAATATGGATTTTGAAAGTAATACAAAAAATTAGGAAAAGCAGTTATAAGATTAGTTTCAGATATTAAATTCTGATGGCAAGGATCGGATGCTGAACTTCCTTAAAGAACTTCTTTTTTCATTAAACGTGAATTTTTTTAAAGTTTTCATTTGATTTTTTGTACGAAAATCAAAAATTATTTAATACTGGAAAGTGTCTAAAAGCCATCAATGCGTATTTAGGATTGATTTAATTGTTTTATTACTAGACGGGAATTAAAGAAACATTCTATATAGTATACTTTTAATTGAAAAGAAATAAATTATAACATTTCTCTAATTAAAACAAAAATATTTACTTTAACAGAGTAAATACGAAAACACGTGTATGCATTCAAGTGTAAGCAACACTTCACAGTTCATGAAATTCCCACAAAATTCTTGTATAGCTCTTCATAGTATCACAGAGTACAATCATTAGTTGCACTTCAAACTACTAAGCGCGTAAAATACAACGCAATGTAAAGCGCATCTAAAGGGTGAAGCTAAGATGGATATCTCACTACTCCGAATTCCGCTCAGAAATAACATCTAAGAGCAGATTGTCTCTGTGGTCTTACACAGATTTCACCCGACCGCTGAAAAATTTGCGTTACTTCTGAAATTACTGGATGATACATGATGGCCGGATACGGTTACAGCTACTTATAGCATCAGTTACACTTATTCATTTACAATACCTATAACAATTATACAGGCACCATACCAAAGTGTCACCAAATGGTGGCCAAGTTTTGCGACTTTAAACGATTTCTTACCAAATTTGGTGACAAAAAGTGTTTGCCAAAGCCATTTCTAACTTGATTATATGTCGCCAATAAAATGAGATTTACTCAGTGTCAAATAGGCTTATTCCCCTATTCTTATTTTTTCGATAAAGCTTCGCTTCTTTAGATTTTCATGTTACATGATTTAAAAAAAAAGGAAAAACTTAAATTTCACATTTAATTTTCGTAAAATTCTTTACATACGTACACAGTTCATAACAGTATCAATAATATCCTATAGATTTTTGCAGCATATCTTTAGACTGCAATTATCATCTTCTAATATTGTGACTTAATGATGTGTAACTGGAGAAAGAAAAGATCAGTAACAGGAATAGTGTTAAACACGAAGTTGTATAGCATATTTAAATGTCAATATTTATGCAGGCCATACTTTTTAGTATACAGTGAAGACAATAATTAACGTCTTCTCAGTATTTCATTATTAGGTTCATAATTGATAAAACAATTAGCTATTGCCCGTGCATATCAAAAAGAATTCTTTTTGTGCTTTTATCGAGTTCGTTGACAGAAGTGTATTTCGGAGTGCACATCTTTCACAGTTGTGTAACAAACGGTTCAAAATATGACATTAGTGAATCTAATTTAACAAGGAGCCCGTGGCGTGTCATATTTCATTGAGCTTTTCAACATGCCAAAACACGTCATGCTGATTGTTGTGCAGTTTTTTCCATGATGATAATACGGTTCGATTAGAATCATTCGGATAAAACGCTCCTACTTTAAGAATAGTAGACTTTTCTGTATTTTCGTTAAATACTTTCATAAAATGCATGCATGCACTGCTTTCAGAAGCCATTGTTATTGCTACCCAAAATATTATTATAAATTTTATATATACGTAAATAATTTCCGTGTAACTTTATATGAAATTGTAGTATCTTTTGAATAACGTACACTGGTCACTTCCCGGACCCTCCACGAGCTGAAAAAGCCACTTTTAGAAGAGTGGAATGCAATTCTACAACACTTGAATAACACTTTGGCAAAGTTTATGAAATCAAGATGGGATGAATGGATATCTATCCGAAGTGACCATACACAATATTAAAGTTTTACCCGAGAGGTGACTTTATTTTCCCATCATTTTCCAAATTCCACGAGTTTGGTTTTAGTTTCAACATTTTGCAAATAATCAATTGCTGAATATTGTAATTATTAATAACTTTTTATTAAGTATCATTTGCGTTTTATTTCTTTCATTGCTTTTAATTTTGATGACCAGTGTAGCATAAAATGCTCGAAAATGCGAAGCTTTGCCGGAAAAACGTTTATAGGGGCAAGTCTATTTATCATTGAGGTAAATGGCTATCTCGCTAATTTGGCGCGATGTCGTCAAACTGGCGATTGTTTTGACGACCAACTTTTGTCGCCAAAATTGCCCAAAGTCACCAAACTTGGCGATCATTTGGGCACATTTTGATCCGGTTCCTGTATAACTGTAATCGGTACTGTAATTGAATAATTGTAATTGATCCGATACCTGTGTAACTGTAATCAGTACTCAACTGAATAACTGTAATAGCTCATTATATGTAACTGCAATCGTATCTGGCCCTTATATGTAACTTTAACCTTATGTGATTTCCAGTAATTTCGAGGAAAGGAAAATACTGGAAATTTCACGGCAACCATTTGAAAACTATATAAGACCGGAGACAGCATCATTTCTTAGTACTTAGCTCAGAGTTAGATTTCCGTGTGAGCTTTGCTCTTTACGTACTCTTTTCATTGCGTTGTGTTTATCGTTTTTGGTAGTTTGACGTGGTAACTACTGATTGTTCTCTGCTATACTCAGAAGAGCTGTATACTTTTGTTTAAACTTCCAAAACTGTAAAATGTTTCTTTTGGCAGAATATATTCTATCACGTTGTCATCGGTTCTGTGTGCATTCAGTCCATTACGAACTTGTACGCTCGAAACAATATTATAGGTTTGCATTAAATTATATGCGAGATATCACGTAAAGAATTATAGAAACGGATTAATTCGGCTAATAAAGAGTTAGAAAGAGTAATATTACTACGAGCACAAATGTCATGTACTGTATTTTGCTCTCCATTCTCCATTTTTTTGTGTAATTATGCTTCCTGACATTGGAAGTTTGATAAAATGTTCTTATTATAAGTAAATATACATAGGAGTACCTCAAAATAAGCCGAAATGCAACAGGACATGAGCACAATTCATAACTACGGATCATGACGTTTTTAGAATTTCCACGTGCCTATTTATCAGCTGGTTGGAAAGACTTAGCTGTATTAGAGGTTCAACTAAAGTAACACCTTGCAAAATAAACTACCAACACGTTAACAAGACTAAAAGCATCTTCCTAAAAATTGAAGCGAAAAATATGCCCCGTTTTATAACATGGTAACACTATAAAAATCACTTGTTAAGTACTTAAAATGACGTTTGCATGTTATACAGCGCTTACAATTTCTTTAGAAATACGTACGATTTTCTTACGGTACTTGCGTGTTACATTGTGTAACGTTGTATAAACCATTTTCTTCATATTAATTATTTAATTATTCATAACACTTAAAATTTTTGAAATGCATTTATGACCTCAAAAATTTTAATTCTCTACTAAGTAGACGCATATAAACGTAACCTTGAGCAAAACTTTGAAACATTAGTTAATGCATAGCTGTAAAGAATTAATCGTATAAGTGATAATCGCCTATCTAAATTTGCTACGACTCTCATTAAAACCGTTTCTTGGAAGATGAATTCTGTTTTCATTCATCTGTATATATAAAGAAGAAAGTCTGTGTGTTTAGTTGTCCTCTAATAACTCAGCCACTACTATATTTATTTACTATTATAGCTATCGTCACCAAACTTCTACAATTCTTGTCTGGGTCCTGGAGAAGGTCGACGTCCACTTTTTTCCAAAAAAAAAGTAACTAAAATCAGAAATATTAATTAAAAACTCGGATAAACGATAATTTTGTCCCTCATTTTTCCGAGTGGCAACAGTCTCTCAAGTTGGGTAATTAAAATCTTCTTTATATTTATCTTTTTATTTCGAAAGTTGTTGCCACTGCTCGCTTTTAAATCCTTGAGTTTGTTAATCAAACTCAAGGACGGTTTTGTTTGTACATTTAACAAAATCCGTACATCCATACATAAGAAGAATGTCTGTTTGTGGGTTTATTTCTTCCTTTGTTCATGTTATTGATTTCTGATCAATTATGTTAAATGTTTTGCCACATTTAATCGACTTAAATTGAATATAGGTGAAATATTGGATGGAACTTGAGTTTTTACGACCGCTTGATTAGAAAAACGAAAATCATTAAAACCTGAGTTCGTTGTTACCGATATAATGAGAGAGAATTAGCTTATTTTTCTATCGAAATTTTTTATGTGGATTCCATATCGCATCAGACTGAAAAATGTATGACTATGAATCGCATTTTTTGCATCGTTAATACAAAAGGATTACAGCTGTATCGTTCTCTCTGTTGCTAGATGCATTACTCTCAATCTAAATTAACTGCCATCGGGTATTTCCGCTAGTTGATAAATAAAAGAAACTGTCAAAACAAGAATACATTTGGTTGTTTAAAGTACATGATAGAAACATTCTTCATACTTTTGTTGCTAAAACGAATGCTGAATCACATCCTAAGCTTCTCATCTTCTCCGGCAGGCTTTTCTGACACCCACGTGGTTATCGATTTTATGTTGGGCGCATGCGCTGCGTTGAAAACGAGCGGTACCTTGTCTGTGCATCGTTTTCAAAACATTGTTGACTGAAACATCAAACGTAGCGGAAGTAAAGAATCAGTGAGGTAAAATATTTTTATTCTTGTTTCCTATTTTGTTCGTATTTAAGTTTAATTAGTATTTTATTGTAGTACAGTAGAAGTCCAGAAATCCGCAATGCTTGGGACCAGAGGTTGTGCGGATTTTAGGATTTTGCAGATTTCAGGACAGAAAAGCAAGATCATAATATTCAGACTAAAAGCGCAAAATAAATAAGGCATATTAGATACATTTACTTAAATTATTATGTACAATGATATACATTATTACGTTATTTTATTATATGTATATATTTATTATATTATTCATTTATATAAGTGATTACAGGAATATTTTAAAGCATTAAGAACATGTACAAAAGAGACGTGTAAAAATAAAGGATACTAATAAAGCATTAAATATTTCATTTTTTTTATTTGTTTCAAACATTTATTTGATAGAGGTTTGTTTTAAAACTTTAGGTGCTCCAGAGTAAGTTTTTTTTTTTTTTTTTTT
>KK114054.1:112572-123314 GCA_000611955.2 Stegodyphus mimosarum
GTGTTGCCATTGCTCGCTTTGAAATCATTTAGTTTGTTAATCAGAAATTCGTTGAAATGTTACAAAACATAAAATCGATAATAAAGCAAATTTCAAATTCAAAATTAGGGCTTCCAGATGCCCATATTCGCAGTAGGATTACGTCATTCAAAATTCGATGGCTCTAGGTTTTATCACAATGCGAGAAACATGCATACATTTATGCAGATTTTTCATTTTTTAAACTTTAATGCAGAGCGATAACATTTAGTGGCAACAATTTGAAAAGTGAATCGGGCATTCAGAGTGAATCAACGCAAAATCGCAAAAGGAAAGTAATAGTCCTTCGGGACTAAATCCCTTTGGACTAAAAAGAAAATGAAAAACATTTCTGATGTGTACACCACATGATTTCCTTGTACGGAATATTAAATTATACCCCTTTTTTCCTGCATTTCATCTAAACTAATTGAATTCTACTCCGTTGATAGCGCATAAACCACAATAGAATAAATGCGCATTTTAAAATTCACTATATTTGTTTACCTTAGCAACACTCTGTCGCTAGGTTCACTTAACAGCGTTACATTTCATTCATTTTATAACTCAGAATGTACAAAAATTATATAATCTGACTAATTATCTAATCGATGCCCATGTTCTATTCAAATACAATAATAAATCTAGAACGATATAGAAAAGAAATTAAACAGATAAACAAGAAACAGATTTTCACAGACGATTCAGCGCCGCTTACTGAATGCGCTTGAGCTACTTTTAAACATTCTCCTCTGTCTGAGTCAGATTGACTACAATATTTGCTGCGAATACGCTTATTTCCTCAAATTTCGTTAAAGATAGATTTCGCATTCAATTAATTCATTTCTCACTTCGCGGCAAGGAAAAAAAACATAAAAACTCAAAATATCGTCATTAAAAACTTAAAAAGCATTTCTCCCGCCTTCTTAACATGCCTTAGTGGTGTAGGGGTCAGCACGCTCGTCGCGTATTCGAGAGGTCCGTGGTTCGAGTCCCGGCGAGGACACTGCATATTTTTCTTCTCTCTTGCTTTCAAACATACCTGATGACTCTACAGATACAGGAAAACAAATAACGTCAAATACAGCTAAAAGAATTAAAAAGAATTTTTTTTTACACTTAAAATTACAATTTCTGCGCAAAAACAAGTTATTCGGCCAGCGGCAGATTTTTCGGTGCACAAAACTGAAAGTTTACTTTCGGCGTAGAAAACGTTTACTTTAAGGCGTAGAAAGTGATTTAATTTGTTGTGGGCACTATGCTGAGTCAATACATAGGATACTTTAATAACGTAAATGATAATTCCGGAATGGATTAAGCATAATTTAATTCGCAATATTAAAAAAAGAAGTTATTTTGTTGTTGCAGATCTTAGCTTCACCAGATTGGCAACAGATCCACTATATTGCTAAGTTTCAAATGTAAACAAATATGGCTTTTATGGAAAAAATTAGGCTTAGCCTCATTTAAAGAACTTTTAAATTGTTGATAGTTCTACAAAAATAACACCAGGTTAACTAAAGGCATAAAAACCTTAACCAGAAGATAAGAACAAAATAATTCAAATCATTTTTAAAGCAAAAAATGCACAATTTACAAACATATGAGAAGAAAGAAACTGAGTTCACTGAGCCGAATAACAGAGTGGGTATATTTATATACTTTTGGTGCGGCCGATTGCAACCAATAGGAGGTAGAGATATACATGTTATAACAGTCCTATATACAAAATTTCGAGGTATTTTCGTTGAAATCTGATTCCTGAAATTTTTCGCAATTACAATACTTCCTTTTTACTTCGTACAAGGAAGTAAAAAAGAGAGTAGCATGTGTTCAGAATTCCCCATGCAGTGCTAAGTGTAGTGTGGGTTATATTTTTCTATTTTTTCCAGTCTTTTCTCAGTGAAAATATGAATGTTCAGTTTGCTTGGGAGGTTAGCCTGGAAGATCTATTGGTCTCCAAACAGCATTTGAATCATTATAAATAGCTGTATCACTTTTCAGTTTGTTGCCTCTAAATATTATCGCCCTGTATTATATTTAAAGAAATTAAATAATGAAGAATCTGCATGAATGTACGCTTATTTTCTCATTATTAAAAAATAGCGGTACAATACAAAAAAGAAAAAAAAAAGGAACAGTTTTGTATCTGCTGTTCTACTGGACCGACTGACGAAAGTCAAATTGCGTTTTTCATGTCTCGAAAGACTTAGGATATGTATTAGATTTATATGCAGCATTGTTCTAATATAGGTATTTTGTCACAAAATCGGAATTTTTCTGAAATGACATGCTATTGTTTTTCCACATTTCGATTCTACGATTCAATTTATGCCTAAATATTAAATTTCGTAAAATTTCGTGGAAATTTCCAGAGAAATTAAAAAATCTATCTTGGCCAATTTTTGTTTTCAGTTTGCGCGAAGAGAATAATTCACTTGGCGAACTTTTTAATGTAAAACAACCTATTTTCTTTTCCCTTTTTACATTGTGCATGAGCGGAAAAAAATCATATCGTGTTTACTTTCAAGTCATCTTAAACAAAGTGCGTAAACGACATTTATGCTGTTATCACTGTCAACAAATATGCCATATTTCTAAACGCGCCAATATGTAAAGTCATGTATATCTTAGGAAATTTTGAATAAAAAACTCTAATTTTTTGCAGTTGTGCCTAGAAATCCATATACTTTAAGATGATGTTAGAAATGTTATAGGTTATAATACAGATTTTTTTTCGAAAAATTTATAAAAATATTTAAAAATACAAATTTTGCAAATAAATAATAAAAACTATGCGAATTTGATTTGGAATGAACGTAAATTTCGTATTCTGGAAGAAGGAATCAAATAAGTTTAATAAAAAAGAGATGATAATAAATATATATCAAATTCAATTAATAATGAGGTGCTAAAATTTTGAGAACTAATTTTCTAAAATCTACACGTGCGATTTTTACAAAATTTGGCAGTTTGGCGTAATTTGAGTCGTAGAATCGGAATATGGGAAAAAAACTGGCATATCATTTCAGAAAAAGTCCAATTTTCTGTCAAGTTACCTATATTAGAAAAATGCTTCATGTCAATCTAATAAATATTCTAAGTCGCGCTTTGGAGATAGGAAAGCTGAATTTTGTCAGTCGGCCCAGTAGAATGGGAGATATTGAAGTGTCCCCCCCATCAAATTTTGAATAATGTAGACCTCCACCCGAACATGGGCATCTGGAAGCCCGATTCTTAAATCCCGAATCTATTTTATTATTTATTTAATATTTTTTAAACGTAAACATAATTTTAATTAAGAAACTCAACAATTTCGAAGCGAGAAGTGGCAATATGTTGTGGGGAATAAAACGTTTTTATCTCCAGCGCGGGAGACTGCCTGTGGGAAATTTTAAGGATATGCTGTGATATTTTAAGGATATGCTGTTTTAAAATATATTTAGTCCAGAGGGACGTTGTCTCAATTGGTCTCGAAAAGTGTATATATGTGTAAATGAAATAAATATCCCTTTGGGCGTAATATAAAACTTATAGTAGATTAAACTTACATAGAAATATAATATAGATACCTAGTAGAGAAAGTATCATGATCTGAGCAGCATTCGATTTTTTTTTAATGAAGAACCCAAAATCCTTTTCTAGTTATTTTAAATCTGGAGAAGCGTAAACACACCTGAAAGAGAGATGGGATCATGATTTCTACGGAGATCATTTTGAACTGCCCTGTTGATTTGCATACCTTTAACTATAGAATTGGAACTGCTGAAAGATACCGAAATGGGCACGGCAAATGCAAAATTACTAGACCAAATTTAAAATTGTTAAGCTAGATAAGATTTTATATTTCTAAACTGAATATTATGGCTATTTTCATATACTCAAACTTATGTAAAATAAAACTTACCTCTTCAGTCGATCATCTGATGAACTGTTTGAAGTCGTGGATTCGAGCCTTATAAAAATCGTTAAAAAGACGGGGGTTTTTGATACGTTATGCTTCCTCCCCCTTTAAGGGGTGAAGCCAAAAATCTTCAAAAAATATAGATTTGGGATTTTTGCATTTTCAAATTCTCTACACTTTTAGCTTTCTAAAAATACTATACTTTAATCTCTATGAAAATTAGAACTTTAAAAAATCTAGTTTTATTTTATGATCTAATGCTTTGATAAATGAGGAATTTTACATAAAAACGCGTTTTTCTCCAAACGTGATTTTTTTATACTCGATGTACCTTTTCTCAGGAACTACTGCTCCCAGGTACGTAAAATTTTTATGGCTTATTTATTATTTTCTAATATTTACTGAAATGATCTTTTTGTGATAAATTAAGATAAAAAAATTTCATGCCTAATAAAATAATCAATAAATTAGTCTAAAATTCAAAATGTT
This sequence comes from Stegodyphus mimosarum, assembly GCA_000611955.2. Lineage (NCBI taxonomy): Eukaryota > Metazoa > Arthropoda > Arachnida > Araneae > Eresidae > Stegodyphus > Stegodyphus mimosarum. The sequence continues at coordinate 116,984 of KK114054.1, forward strand.
TCAAAAGCTCATTTCAGTATAATCAGATTACGTTAATTACACAAAAAATTTCAAGAGTATATCTACAGCAGATTTTGAGAAAAGGTACATCGAAAAAGGCCATTTTAACATTGTCGGTATAGGGGGTTTCGACACCATTTAAGAAATCCTTTGCTGTTGTCAGCAATGGCGGTTTTAGGTAGTTTGATTCATTTTGAAAGAAAGGCTTTCAAAAAGAAGGAAAATGTAGGGATTCTTGTCTAAGCTGTTTATGTGGTTTTCCTTATGAAACGATAATTTACTATCCTTCAAACAGTTAGCTGACTGACTGATTCGATATTGCCGAACTAACGCAAATTTGCTGTGTCTCCAACTCACTCACATTAATGCCATTTGGACGCTTCGTATGCAATTATCCGGAAGTGGAATCCAATAGGGAAAAAAGAGGTAGGTAAGCGGGGAGGAACCGAACATCACTCTGTCGAAGAAAGACCGATCATGGAGAGCAATCGTAGGTGAAGTGTTTGCGTATGTCTTAAAATAGATTAGAAACAATTCAAAAGCATTTATTTACAATACAGTCATATGCAATTATAATACAATATATCAAATACAGTAGTATATGTAACGTAATTTAAAGATGAGGGAATAAATTACGTGGGGAAATTGGAGTCACATGTGAGGTGAGCCGCTAATGGTCGAATATCATTATCCATTTCTCGGATAGTGTAATTTAATGTGTTCAGATTGTTCAAGTGTGAAGAATTAAATGCTTTAAGAAAGAAATTCCTATTAAGTTTTCGAAGGTGTTTTTCCACAGTCTCTAGTTTGAAGTCGCGATGCAAAGTTGCGTTGCTCACATTAAAGTGAGTGTTAGTGATTGTACAAAGGACTAAGTTTCGTATAAGCTGCAACCTATGCAGGTCTCTCCTTTTAACTGCGCATCATACCGGTGAGGCTGTAGGGTTTTCCTTATTTTGCATAACAAATTTATTTTAAGTTTGATACCTTTTCTGAACCTCTGAACTTCCTCTTGTATTTTCTCGCCAGGATGTAAATTTAAAGTTAAGTGAAGTGAATATTTAAACGGGAAATCTCTGAGTTTACTCAGAGCGTGTTTTCGCTAGCCAGTGCACGTTTCCGTGCTATCTCGCTGTTACGCCAGTAAGCCTTTTGGCCATTTCGGATTATCATCACGCCTGTTAGGTTTTGAGAGTCAACCTGTTAAGTGCAATTAACGTGTTAATCCAGCATTCTTCTATTTTAGAATTTGACTTGAATTATAGTCTACTTTTAAGTTTCCCACCGCTAGTTGACGGTGTTTTGTAAACGCACGAAGATCGTGCCTTTCTGTTAAACTTTGAATTAATAGAGGGCTACTTTACACCCTTCTTCTGTGGGTATTTTATTCACGCCTCTGCAAGAATTCGCCAGGCTCATTGTAGGATCTAGAAGTAGTTTATATGAAGTAGCAGAGACAGATCTTACAAGGTTAGGTATAGACGTATATTCATGATGCACATAAGCCTTTTTCTTCGTAGATCTAGGTTTGAGAATTTATTTAATAGTAGTTTTAGACTACTGATTACTCCAAAAGCCATATTCCTAACATTTGTAATGTGGCCCTTCCATGTTAATTTATCATTTAGCATTACACCCAGGTATTTCGCCCTTTTGACTTGAGGCAAACAGTTATCTTCTGCAAATTGGCTAAGATATTCTCTCCTCTCCAATCGATCACGTGATTTAAGCGCAAGGCCAGTAAATCACTTGTAACTGTCCCCGCGAATCTCTTATATTGAATAAAATTTTCTTTCACGCTATTTAGGTTACATGAAATTCTCGTGTAACATTCTTTTTTATCCATAAAGAACGATATTTTTACAGTTTGGATTTCCCTATGTATAATGGGAATAGGAGCCATTTTTCATCTGAAGGTTCTCCACGAAGACATACGCCGTCATAAAAAGTTAGCCTTAGTGGCTTTGCTATATTCAAATAAGAACCTTCCGTGAAAGCATTTTTTCCCCTACAAATAATTCTCAAAATAATTTTGTTAATTCATGAAACACCTTGAGCCAATCTTGTTTGTGCTGCCAATAATTAAATAACAAGTAGAAACAATAACTATATTTATAATTATCCCTGAAGACCACATGAATTGTGTGAATTAGTTTGGGGCATATATTTGTTTTCTACTTGATTGTTATCTTTAATTAAAATGTATTAATCATTACATGCTTTCAAATTTAAACATGGAAAATTCCACTGAGTTCAAATTAAAATTCTATTAAGTTGCGTTGCATTATTAAACATAATCCGTTTCTAACATTTGTCTTCTATAAAGTTGAAAAATTCATTCAATTTAAAATCTCAAAAGAGATATCTGAAGACTCAGTAGACGACCTAATTTATAATTAAACATTTCAATTTGGTTTCGAAATCACGTTCGCAGTAATTTTATTGCAATCATTGGTGGGTATAAACTGTCTTCAGAGCAGTAGCTGACTTATCATTTACACGAATGCCTACAAGAGTGTTTGTATAAATGTATGGGCCTACTTGTGATTAACTACACATCAAGTCTTTTAGTGACCGATGAACACTAGTAGATTGACACTGGTCCGTTTCTCGACGAATGGATTGGCTGAATGAGAGCTTTCGTGGCGTAACCCGTGTAAGAATAAAAGTTAGTTTCCCTTATAAATTTCTCCGCGAAAACATCCCGTTCCTTATACTAATAGACTCCGCGGGCTTTGCTATAACAAGCATAAATTTTCAGGATGCTATATTTTACAAATCTGAAAATGATTAAAAAATATTTCACTTGCTGAACTTGAAAAGCAGTATTAATTGTTGCCAAAATTACTTTATAGTTCTATGAAAAACTATTCAGCAAATCAGAAGAAATGACAACTTGTAGAGTTCCACTGTATATCTGTTGTGCAGAATCTGGAGAATAGTTAATGCACCGAAGAAGGGTTAAAACTACCCTTCATTAAACTCTTTAAATTATTTACAACGCGCTAACATACTACGCCTCTGCTTGGGTGGTAACTGGAACAGTAGACTCAACTCAAAATTGAAGATATTAACAAGTAGTAGAATTAAACTACAGAGCTAATACAATCCTATATCGTATAGGGCGTAGATGAGTCTAGTGACAGCAAGGTAATAGCTGTTAAGTCACATCTAACCAGCAATAAATGCTAAGCCGAAGTTTGCGTTACAAACACGCACAGAGTTTTCCCAGAATCTCTAACTTTCCCTTTTAGAACTCGATATTTAAGCTTTTTCTCCCACTGGTAAAGTTTGCATTTCTTACGCGCGCTACCAAATTTAAATATTCTGGCACTGACAATTAGGGGAATGAAGGCTTATAGGAAAGTAATTTAAAATTAAAGTTAACTGGTTATTTAAAATAAATATAAATCCCTAGAAATTGAAAAAGAAATATAATAAAATGATACGAATTTATTTTTCTAGTAATACTTAAATATTGTTGGTTTTCCCAGGTGTACCGGGAATATGAGCCAGCTTCCCTGATAATTCCTCCGCAAAAAAACGAACATCCGAAGGAACATACGCATTCCACTTAGTTTCTTAGGGTTAAAAAAGAAGACGACTTTTCTACTAAAAAGCAGTCAAATATCTCATTCTTTGATCAACTTTACAAATGACACTGCTACCTGAAACTTTTGCTGCCATAAGAAGCAGCAGACAATTCTCAAATATTAGTTAAACCTAAAATGAAAATGTTAATATTTTATGTATCTGCTCTATCTGTCTATCTATATCCATCGATCTGTGAATCTAACTATGTTTCATATATATCTCTATCTGCGTAATCTATCTGTATAATATATATAAAAAAACTTAAAACTAGGGAAAATATTATATTATCCGGGAAAAAAAATAGTGATAAGGGAGTTGGTACTTAAATAAGGAGGGAGGCTTCCATTAAATTTTGCGTAGTTTATAGCCCATCAAGTATGGAACGTAACATTTATTATCGGAAAAGTAGATTATATTAAACAATAAATTAAAAAAATTTACTCCTAATTTTTATTTTGAGTGTTCAGATAGTTTCTCGTTTTTTCATAATTTCTTTACTGTATTTTAAACTTGTAGGCTGGATCCTTGGCTTGGTTTTCCTTTCCCTGCATACGGTAGCTTAAAATTATTGGAGTCATCGGCTTCGAGTATAGTTTGTTGAAGTGATTTGTTTAAAGTAAGTATGTTTGTTAATATTTTTATCTTGGTTATAAAATGCTACTTCTCTATTTTGTAGTTGTTCAAAAAATAATCTAATCTTTGTAATTGTAAATTTTTGTGTAGATAATCTCTCCAACGTGTTAAATTTCGTATGTTATTCTACATACTGCTTTTAAAGATGAAATTTACAGCAGATATATAGACACGATGTGAAATGACATGAAAACATTTCGAACTGAGATATGAATCCCTATGAATAAGTGTAAAAAATAAACTACTTTGAATTAAACGCTACATAAATAGATGAAATTTACATCCGATAATTCACGTAATGCAATCGTGCTGCTATATCATTTTATGAGGATTTCTAAATACCAATAATTGAATTCCAGATTCTTCATTACATAATCAATGTATTGTATTTAACAGAATTTCTTAAATATAAAGGGAAATTTGTAAAAAGGGCCGTACTGCGATCCTGCTATTACAAAATCAAAATTTCTATGAAACTGCTAAAAATATAAAAAGAACAATGTATTTTACTGAGATATTTTTTCGAAAACATAATTAATGTTAGCTTTACATTTTGAATATTTATTCTTAAAACTAATATTTATAACAAAGCAAATATTTATTCGCAGAACAAATATTTATAACAAAGCAAATATTTATTCCCAGAACAAATGTTTGTAAAAAAGTAAAACAGAAATAATGCAAAGAAGAAAATATTATCATTGTTGTACGATGAACTAGTCTGTAATTTTGAAGCCTTTTAAAATATGGAACCTATCTGAATCTTAGCGGTTAACAGCCAGGCGTATGAAAGTCTAAACATTGAAAACGAACTGTTGGATGCAAACTGTTGTATATTATTAACGTGCTATTTGATTTCAAACAATGCAGTTTGGGAGTTGCAAGTACTGTAAGTAGATTAATAAAAAATAGAAACAAATATATTGCTACGAATTTAGTCTTTAAAAGTTGTTTAAAGCTCAGTGCTATCTGCACTTAACATGCTAGCATTCGTACATCGCAAAGTATTCGATAAATACTTTTGCTGTACTGTGTGCGAATTTATCGATACGCTGGAGCCAGAATTATGAAAATCATTTTCTTTTTGATTTACGCACCTGGATTCTAAAGAAATTTTAATATATTTCAAAGATACACACAAAGTTGACTTAAAAATTTTCCTTCTGTGGAAATAATGTTTCCTTTTAGTTTGAATTAAATAAATACATTCGGAAAAAGGTACATGCCTTGTGACTTTAATGCACAAACAATACAGAAATTAAAACAAACTCAAAGCTCAAGGTCTTGTTATAATTTCTGAGCGGTCAGACATTAGAGAAAAGCATTCTTTAACATGTACCAGTCTGCCAGTGACTTGAAACAATATATCCAAAATTGCTTATACTATACAGTACTCTCAACTTCAAAAGTATTAGCCATTACTACGTTTAATGTAAAAATATCTAAAATGTATGATCTGAGTGATTCTGAACGATGCGTCCATTTTAGATGCAAAATGGCTCGGTTCCAGCATCTCTGAAACGGATGTAGGCTGTTATCATGCAACATAATCTTGGATATGTAAACAATAACAGTTGAACCAAACATCTTCAGAGAGTAGCAAAACTTCTGGCTGGAAAAAATGCTGGCGAACGAAAGAAGTGAAAGGCGGCTAGAACGAAGCACCGTACGCTGCCGAAAGGCAACAATACGACAATCGCAACTCAATACTAGTAAACTGCATCAAAAAGCATAGCGTAATACTTGACCGATGGACTTCCCAATGGAGGATTTAACACATAAGATAGTCAGAAATACCTATGTTGTCTCTCATAAATTCGAAATGACGATTCCTGTCAGCCCAAAGCATACAAACGCAAACGCTGACGGTCGGAACTAACTTGTTTATCCGATAAAATGGCGCAAATAGAATGAATTCATGAACTCCTCTTGTCTAATGATATAAGTCCCCAACTTATTTGTCTTAAAATTACCTGGATAATTAGATCTTGGAACATTTTTTGCGAGCACAGTGACGTATCTGAAAACAACTCTAATCACCACGGCTTATCATTGCGGATCACGTACATATCGCTGCGATGTTTACTAATGCAGATGGTCACTT
>KK114054.1:129622-146804 GCA_000611955.2 Stegodyphus mimosarum
CAGGAATGGCAGCAATCTGACGAAAAATGGCGCGTAGAGCTATTTATATTAGCGGTTACGTAACAGGCGAGAGAGTCCTGCTAAGTACTGATCTAGGGGGAAGATTTTGAAATCGCGGAAAGTTAATTACAGGTTGCTGTTCGCGTACAGCAAAGCCATCGTATTTTTGATATTTTACACATATATACGTTATACTTATACTTTGTATATATATATATATACACAGTCCAGTCACATTAATGTGACCACCACGTACTTTCCATGTCAGAGTTAAATAACCAATCACAGAAGGCAGGTGGCAGCACAGTGCAGTTGAGCATATATAAAGGGTGTGTGAGGGCTTCGGAAAACATTTCAATCGTTGGCGTAATGCAGAAACGAAGCGATTTATCCGACTTCCAAAAGGGCATGATCATTGGCTTTCGGGCCAAGGGTGGAAGCATTTCCGAAACGGCTGAGTTTGTGAACTGTTCGCGTGCCGCCGTGGTAAAAGTGTACCGTGCATGGCAAAATGGGACTGTCCAAAATCAGCGACGTGGCAAATGTGGTGCACCACGGGCCATAGATGACAGAGGCGAACGACGGTTGCGGAGATGCGTTCGGGCAGATAGACGGGCTACCGTTGAGCAACTGACCACCAAAATGAACCAAGGGGCTACCAAAAGTGTCTCCCAAAGTACTATTCAGCGAACATTGCTGCGTCTGGGCCTCCGAAGCAGACGCCTGGTTCGTGCACCTATGCTGACTGCTGTTCATCGACGGCGAAGGCTAGAATTTGCACGCCAGTACAGCAGCTGGACGTCCACTGAGTGGCGACAGGTTGCGTTTTCGGATGAATCGCGTTTTATGCTCCATCGGACAGATGGACGTTGGCGTATAAGGCGTGAAACCTCTGAAAGGAACCACCCTGCAACCATTGCCGGAACGGTCCAAGCTGGAGGCGGGAGCATTATGGTCTGGGGAATGTTTTCCTGGCATTCTCTAGGTTCACTGATCATTGTGGAAGGCACAATGGATCAATACAAGTACGCATCTGTCCTTGCGGACCATGTTCACCCCTACATGCGCATTGTTTTTCCTCAGGATGATGGCATCTTCCAGCAGGACAATGCGAGGTGCCATACAGCTGCCCGTGCACGTGCGTGGTTCGAAGAGCACCAGGATGAGTTTACCGTCCTCCCCTGGCCAGCAAACTCACCTGACTTAAACCCAATCGAGCATCTGTGGGACCATCTCGATCGAGTTGTTCGCGCCATGGATCCTCAACCGCGTAATCTAGCGCAGCTGGCCACGGCATTAGAGTCGGCATGGCTCAACATCCCAGAGAACACCTTCAGGGACCTATGTGACTCTCTTCCTGCACGTCTCGCAGCAGTCCGCTCTGCGAAAGGTGGTTATTCTGCTTTTGACAGATGGTCACATTAATGTGACTGGACTGTGTATATATACTGGTTGTGTATATATATATATACACAACCAGTCGTGACTGGTATAATTGGTGTGTGTAGTCTCCAGCGCAATAGGGTTTAACTCTAGTTCGATTGTTATTTTCTGATACACAAATTTGATTAAGTGGACCCAGTCTTCTAAACCAGCGGTTCTTAACCTATGGGTCGCGAAGCATATTTCTTGGGTCGCGTTGAGTCGAACCAAAAAAGTTAGTAATACACCAAATAATAAGTAATACCAACACCTCCTAGAAGAGTTATTCCCTAATACAATGTTTCGGTTTTACCGCTCTTCGCGAATGGCCATCCGGAAGTGACGTCCAATTCCTGTCCTGAGGCTTTCTCTTCTAGGAAATACGCACGCCATTGCTTTGCGTGCGCGCAGACTCAGTAAGCTCTCTGTCAAAAACTCGTTTCTGCGTATTGTGTTGTGAATAACAATGAAACTTGAATACAAGCATTTTAGAAACAAATTTTGTCTTATTATTAATAGTGGAGTGATCAAGCTGCAGTGCGTATTGTAAAATTGTAATCACCCTAATAATAGCAAAATGTGAATACAAGAAAGCATTTTTAGAATTAGGTTTTACTTACATTTATGATCGAGGAGTGAACAAGCCGGAATGCGTGTTGTGCAGTGAAATATTAGTAATGAATCGATGAAACCGAACAAACTTAAAAGACATTTTGATGCAAAACGTAAAAATTTTTCCTTTGAGGGAAAAGATTGTACTTTTTTCGAAAGAAAAGAAGCCCATTTAAAAAGACAGCGTTTGGATGCACCAAGTATTAATGGTTTTATAAATTCTGCCAAACAAGCTACACTCGCTTCTTTTTATGTGGCTTGGCATATTGCAAGACAAAAGAAACCCCATAATATTGCTGAAAAACTTATAAAACCTGCTGCCATTGACATGGCACGTATCATGTGCGGAGATGAAAGTTCAAAGAAATTACAAAAGATACAATTATCAAATGATACAGTTCGTTTACGAATTAAGGCTATGTCATTTGATATTAAGAATCAACTTATTTCTGCTATAAAAATTGCTGGTTTGTTTAGTATTCAACTGGATGAAAGGACAGATGTAAGTAAAGATGCTCAACTCATGGTTTACGTGCGGTATCCAGGTTTAACAGATATACAGGAGGACATTTTATTTTGCAAACCAATGTCAACAACAACTACAGGTGAAGATATTTTTCTTATGGTCGATTCGTTTTTTAAAGAAGAAGGATTAAATTGGAATCAGTGTTTCAGTATTTGCACCGACGGTGCAGCTGCCATGACAGCATCTCAAAAGGGATTTTCGACAAGAGCAAAACAAATGAATCCACAAATTATATCGATTCATTGTTTGTTACATAGACAAAATCTTGCTTCAAAAAAATTATCACCCGAATTATGTATCGTTTTGGATGAAATTGTTGCGGTAGTCAATTTTATCAAATCAAGAGCTCTTAACTGTAGAATTTTCCGCGAACTGTGTTTCGAATTTGGTGCAGAATACGAACATTTATTATATTATTCTGAAGTTAGATGGCTGTCCCGGGGCAAAGTTGTTCAAAGAGTATTATCATTGCGGACAGAAGTCGAATTTTTTTTTAGAGAAAAGAAACACCCATTAGCATCTAAATTCTCCGAGTTGAAGTGGATTACTCAAGTTGCTTATTTGTCAGATATTTTATTTGAAATAAATAATCTAAATACGTCTATGCAAGGACGTAATCATACTATTATTGAATTAACTGAAAAAATTACATGTTTTAAAAATAAACTCAAATTATGGAGAAATAAGGTTGAAGTAAAGAAACTTGCTTCATTCCCGACTCTTAATTTACTTGTTGAAGACAATAATATTGATATCACAGATTTTGAAATACAGAAAATTATTATTAATCATTTAGAAAAACTAATAGCAGACTTTGATCGATATTTCCCTGCAGACGATGTTTTCAAATATAATTGGGTTCGAATGCCATTTACTTTTGATGTAAGTGATTTGCATGAGGAATTTGTTAATATTAATCAATTTCAAGAACAATTAATAGAAATACAAAGTGACCAAGCACTTCGATACAATTTCTACAAAAACGCTGAATCTTTATGTGCTTTCTGGTTAAAATTAAAAACCGAAAAGCCAATAATTGTTAAAGAAGCCCTAAAAGTATTATTGCCCTTTTCAACAACATATATGTGTGAGGCTGGTTTTTCGGCTCTGTGTGTAATCAAAAACAATTACCGGAACAAGTTAAATCCTGAAATAGATATAAGGTGCTCCTTGACAAGCATTCAACCGAGGTTTGAAGATCTTTCAAAATGTATTCAAGCACAAGGTTCTCATTAAAACTGAATGACTTGCATTTAAAATTTAAAAGACTTAACATATGTATTGATATTTCTTTTTTTTTTTGAATAAGTTAAAATGTCAATTATTTTCAAAAAGTTATAAATATATTTTAATTTGGTCAATAAAAATTATTAAAAACACTTGATTATTATTTAAATTTTCCTTGGATCGAAAAGTACTTTTGTTTATCTTTATTATTAAAAAAATAAATAAAAAATTTGTAAATTAAAAAAATCATCATCGTAGGATTGAAGATTTTTTAAAAATACGATCTAAAATAAAGCAACGAAAACATTTTGACTTTTTTTTGGGTCGCGACATGAACATATTTCTCAAATTTGGGTCGCGGCTTAAAAAGGTTAAGAACCACTGTTCTAAACAACCATCCCACGCAGGATCTATTTGGTTTGAAAAAATTTCACCCGCATCAGGGATATCGAATTTGTCTTTAATGGTCAGGATTCTCTGAGGAAGACCTGACTGAGTTTTCAAACTTTTGTTTTTGTTTGTATCATAATTTCTCCAATATGTGTTACCTGACAGACGAATTAATTTTTCAGTCTTCAAAATCTCTTTTATATTAGTTTATTATCGGTAAGCAATAAGACAGGCTGGATTGGAGTCGTTCTTACAGTCGCTTTCATTTTTGAAGTAACCTTCTCGATATGAACCTTTCAGGTTAACTTCTTATCGAATACGTCTCTCAGGTACTTGTTGTTATGTGACACTTTTAACATAGTATCCATATATACAATATTCATATCAGTTGGTTGCCGATTTAGCGTAAAGGTCTAAGATTCTGACTTTTCAGTTTTAGTCTCGATCTTCTTTCATCGCGCCAAACTGAAAAAAATCTTCGTTGCAAAATTTATTATACTTATGATGGGAATTTATTTCTTTCTGGAAGCCGATGTCCGGAATATTACTTTTGGATTGAAATATTACTTCCTTTACCTATGCATATAGTTTGGCGGGATGTCAAATGACATCACACATTTTCACGGAGTGTTTTGTCTGAAACTCAGTTTTCGTTTTAGTGCATTCATTACGTCATATTAAAGATTACTGAAGATAAGTTAAGAAATATATTTTACATCTATTTGGAAAAGTTAAAGTTACCTCTGAATCAGACTGAAGAGGAAATAAAAATTCTTCAAAATTTAAATTTTGTACACTCACTTTTTTCTTCAAAAATACACATGACGTAATGAATTATCTAGAACGTACTTACCAGAGACCAAGTAAAATACTTTACTGCATGTTGTAAATAACATTGACATAGAAATTAGACCAAGAAAACGTATTAAGATTTATGAGACAATTATGAGTTTTTTTCATTAAAAGCTATATAATTAGAATTAGTGTACAAAGAACAAAATGATTATAAGCTCGCACTGTCAAATAACTACCAGAGATGTCAAGCCATTTCGATCTTCTGTGGAGAGATATATCTTAAAAAGCGGACTTCAGTGATGGCGATTATCAATCAGTATGCGGAATGAATTTACATTATTGATAATTGTCCTAAAGGAAAATATTGATATGGAAATATACATATCGACTTATGAATAATATTTTGTTAATAAAATTACGAAATAATTGCTAAGATAAGCTATAATGTAGTAAAAATTATCCTATACTTCTGTTCTGAAATATTATAAAGGAAAAATATTTTCATATGAGAAAAAAAATTGGAAAGCAAAGGAATAAATAATAAAGCTAATAATAATAACGTAATATCACATTAGAGGTCTGAAATTCAAATTGCATGCGGGCTGAGTGCAGAATCTGAAAACAATGGGCAAGCTATTTTCTTTTTTAAAAATAATAAAAGAAATTGTTATCAAAAAATAAAAAAATATTTTAGTTTACATTTTTGTCTGAGTAAATATTTATTAATAACATATATATATATATAAAAACAATAATAATGCAAATAAAATTTCAAATTTATGTTTACTTTCTTTCTGAAGCACCTGCAAGTGATTTTTATCTGTCATTAAAGTGTTGGTACCCGTAAGACAATTTTTCTTTTGATTACACTTTGTAACTCAAACCTACTAACCGCTAAATTTTCAGACTGACATTTCGTTCAAATAGACTGATGGCCACCGTAAATGCAACACCCTGAAGGAAGCATGCAAATAACATGAAATTTACAACATGCATTAGCGGAGGTGAGATATGCAAATGATTAGAATTTCACAGCAGACGCACATCACGCGCGCCTGTGGAGCCACTTCAAAGCGCTATTTAAGGTTTGGAGTTTTCGACGATTTCAAGTTCGGCAATTGTGCTTTTCTTGTGTTTTTTTTTAAAAAAAGATCAATTATGCCTTCTAGTAAGCAGCGATCATCGTTTGATCAAGTATCCGAGTTCGACAGAGGAAGGATAGTGGCCTACCGAGAGTGTGGATTATCTTTCAGGGAAATCGGTAGTCGTGCTGGACGAAACCAAACAACTGTAATGCGGATATGTGACCGTTGGATGCAGGAGGGTACGACGAACCGACGTGTTCGATCGCATCCACCTCAGTGCACCACTTCGCGTGATGACAGGAACATTGTGCACATGGCAGTGACGGATCGCTCAGTCACATCACGACCCATAGCACAGCACATTCAGTCTGTAACGCATCATCCTTGTGTCTGCGCGTAGCATTCGACGCCGTTTACAGCAGAGTGGTCTGTCCGCAAGACGTCCATTGTTTCGTCTACCCTTGACGCGGAACGACAAATGTATCCGCCACCAATGGTGCGATGAAAGAAGGATGTGGACGGCAGAATGGAATGAAATTGTCTTTACTCACGAGTCACGCTTCTGTCTGCAACACCACGATGGTCGGATTCGAGTCTGGATACACCATCGAGAGAGAATGCTGAACAGTTGCGTTATGCACGGTCACACTGGTCCTGCACCAGGTATTATGGTATGGGACGGTATTGGATATCACTCTCGCACTCCTCTAGAGCCTACATCTCCGAGGTGTTGAAGCCAGTTGTCCTTCCTTACCTTCAGGGCTCTCCCACAGCCACATTTCAACAGGATAATGCGCGACCACACGTGGCACGCATTGTCCAAGGTTCTGCGTCAATCGCCAGATTAAATTGCTTCTCTGGCTTCTCCGCATCTTCCGCCGATAGAAAACATGTAGTCCATGGTTGCTGAACGATTGGCCCAGATTACATCCCAAGCTGCCACACCAGATCAACTTTGGCATTGTGTGGAAGCTGCTTGGTCTGCTGTACCCCAAGAACACATCCAAAGTCTCTTTGAATCATTGCCGAAGTGTGTGGCAGCGGTGATCTGCAACAATGGCGGCTACTCTGGCTTCTGATTCTGGAAGGAACCACACTTCACAGAAGTCTATAAATTTAATCATTTGATACTTGGTCAACATATTATGTACTAAATAAATTTTGTTGCGATATCTCTTGTCTTTCTTGGTGTTGCAATTTGTGTGGCCGACAGTGTATTTCTAGTATGTTTACGTAATAATTAACTGTGTAGGGATTTATATTTATTTTAAATAGTCAGTGTAATTTAATTTGAAGTTTCTTTCCCATAATACTTCCTTCCCCTAGATGTCAATGCCAGAATATTTAAATTTGGTAGCTCGCGTGAAGTAATGAAAATTATACGAGTGGGAGAAAGGTTTAAATATCAAGTTTTAGTAGAAAAGGTCAGAGAGTGTGGGCAAACTCTGTGCTTTTTGTAGCGTGAGCTTCTGCTTAGCATTTAATTCTGGTTAAACGTGGCGTAACAGCTATTATTTTGCTGCCACTAGATTATCAACGCTCTTTTAGAAAACAGGATAGTCTGAGACCTGTAGCGTAATTTTACTACTTGTTAATAACTTCAAATTTTGAGTTTAGTTCTTACTGATTTCAAGTAGAGGCGTAGTTTGTTAGCGTCGAGTTGACGCATCATAAATTCATAAAGAGTATAATAAAGGGTAATTTTAACCTTTCTTCTGTTCAGTCACTACTCTTCCAGCTTTCATACAAAAGTTAGACAAGTGGACCCTACAACTTAAACAACTTACTTCAAATTAAACTAAAAATAAACAAATTATGAAAACCTATCAAGTGGGACAAAACATAAATTCGAGATGTAAGAAAAAATAATGACAACATAGATTCTTTCTTTTATGGATTAAAATGTTCTTCTAGACAAAAGTAAAAATACATAAGTTTGTGTATAAGTAATAATTGTTATTTGTTTATTTTCATTACCGAGCACTTAGCCGACTTAGATTTTGCCATTACTAAGGCTGGAGGTGGTGGACTGGGATACAGCGCTTAATAAGTGGGCCTCAGTTACCTCTTACGAAAGGACATACAATTTCATCCATGCCTTCTCTACGATTTGAGCCGGGGCGTTTCGGTATCGCAGTAGGCGCCCCTATCCACTTTACAGACCGGGCGGCTATAAATAATTACAAAGTTATTTACATTTTACTACAGCTTGACACATGGTATTTCGATTCTGATAAAGTTTGTAAACTTGATGAAAAATTGCTAAATATTATCACCATCGTGGACTGAAAGTGCTAATCAGTTAATTGTTTCTATTCTTGATAATTTTCAGCTGAAAAAACGCTGCTGGCATATAAATATACTGCGAAATAAAGCGGTTATTCTTAGGGCAAAAATTTGCATTTGAACATATTTACGTTTTAACAAATAAGAATAAAATTTAATCCAATATGTCTCTTAGAATCTTTGTATAAGATTTACATGACTTATTAAAAATTAATTAATTAGCCCAATTTTTAGATTTTATAGCGCGTTATTCATGTTCCTCTCTAATAGTAATTAAAATAATGTAAGTTCGGACTTCAAATGACGAAAATCTGAAAATCTTTGCGACACCATATACGTACTTGCAACAAATACACACCTGAAATGTATTCGCGGGCAGCATAAGATTGCCTTCGGAACCGGAAGCCGGCGGTCCGCTAGTTAGAGACATCTGCCTTACACTGTAAAGGTTTGCCATATGTTGCTTTGTGTGCCCTTCCCCACTAGTGCAACTGGACATTAATAATTGCCATCGGTGTGCAAGCAAGCCTGCATTTTGAAACTTGCATCGTTTTGTGAATCGTTATCGAATCGGCAGACATCCGAAGGACTTCTCTGTTCTGCTGGTTGAAGTGGTGCAAGGACGAAGGAGCTTCTGCCCTTTCCCTCGTTATTTTTTATTCTTCGCTTCCTTCGCGAATTTTTGTTATGACGCTGCCGTTATTATCGGGAGCACGAACTCGAATTGCATATTTTAACAAATGTATGAAAAACGACGAATGAAACTCTATAATATTGAAGAAAAGCTGCTTCTGGTTAACTTATATATAAACTAAACTGTACTCAGTGACGCAACAGCCCTAGTGGGCCACGGCCTGCAGTGCCCTTTTTCTGCTTTCTTGACCTAAAAAATACATAAAAAATACTTTATAACTCTCTTGGTCATTATTTTCAGTGTTTTTATGCTGTTTTGTTATGAAATGTAAATTCACTGAAGTATGTTTTACACAGAATAGAGATTAAAAAGGAAAATGAGAATGAGATAAAATAATAAGTTTCGGCCCCAAACACTAGCAGAAATTTCTAGTTTCTAACGGTTCAGGAAATTTGTTCAAACCGCATTAAGTTGACTCCTATTTCCTTTGCTGTTTTAAAAAAATTCAAATATTGGTTCCTTTTACTGACCATAAAAGAAACCAATATAGGTACTTAATACAGGTAGAAACCTAAAAGCTACTCAATCATAAATATAATTTTTCTCCATTTCTTCAAAAGATTTTTTTTCCGAAGATACTCTTAAAACATCGGTAGAAGCATGCTACTCAGTACGATGAAAGGAACGGCAGAACGTTCGCTCTTTCCTGGCAGAAGTGCGGCACCCTGAAATTCTAAAAGGAACGGAATAAATTCCGAGCGAAATAAATGTTAAATTGTAAAAATATTAATCAATGAGTCTGTGAATAATTTTGGATGAATGATAAAATAACCTTCTTCTAATGTTATGTATCGAAATCGTTTTCCTTTGAGAATGAACCTATAGAGAAACACAATGTTTGCGAAATCATTGTAGACTGTATGCTGGCATTCTGCCTTTCAAACAAGAAATTTCTAGATGCATGATAAATAAGTGGTAACAAATGCGAACCTTCAAAATTGATTCTTTGCAGATTTCCTATTCGTATGCTCTTTATTTACCTATTTTAAAAACACAGCATTTTGTCTCATCATACAGCATGATACTGATCACGAGAATTTATTTCTTTCTGTTATATTTAGCAAAATTATTAGTTATAAAATAGTGGTTACATGATGTTGTACAGATCAATACCTGCTTCCGAAACTTAAACTTTCGGAAGTATACTGCTTATACTTCCGAAATCGCGTTCTCTTTTATGTTACGTTTAATACTGGACAAGTTCATGGCAATTGTTATATAAATCAATTAATGCCTTAGAGCAGTATTACGTAACCTTTTTCTTTCGGTTACTCTGCAAGAAATCTTTGTAAAGTAACTCTAATTCTTTCCTTCACAATCTATGAACACCTATTTCTTTCTGGTATCCCCAGGATGCATCTCATCGATGTATTTTTAATGCAATAAACTGCACAGTAATTAGTTTTTTTAAAAGCAGGAGGCGTGAAAAATGTGCATTACCCTCTGAGGAACGCGAACGCTGGACTTCTTGAATACACATCCAGTATGCTTCCAATTACACCATGAAAGCATGCGGAAAGTAGGTAGAAAATACCTTATACAATCCCCACTGAAAAGGTTGTCAGGACTATGTGTTCCGTGCATCCTTTTTGGAAACATGGTAAATTCTGTAAAGGGTTCTTAACCTCCAAAAGTCAGTCCTGAACTGAAACAGGGAGCGGAAGGTACGCTATGTTCTGATGTATCTGCTGGGCTGGATAATAACTGCACGTGAAGGGATTTGAAATTCTCTTTTATTCAATCACTATTAAATACAAACTTCCCAACTCGGGAGAGATACAGAACGTAAAAGACCGCTCTTGGGTCGAACTTAAAATTAAATAAATAAAAATAAATACCTAAATAGAAATTAAAGTAAACTTTGCTTCGCAGAGCAATTCGCGGAAGTTGGCCTCTACCGAAAAGGGTGCGTAGCAAGGTATACTAAATACTACCGCACTTTAATTTATTTTACAATGCAATCACGTGAAAGGCACTATGGCTTATAAAATTCAAGCTGCTAACTGGTCAGACGAACGTTGAGCGGCGTGACCGTGATCTGAGTCTGAGCTCTCACACACCGAGAGGTTTCTACCTCTGGCTTAAATAGTGCTTGGCCGTACTTTAAAATTAGCATAAGCTAAAAACGCGCGCTTCTTCTGACAGGAAGTTGAAACAGAGAGGAGATAGAAAAGATTTAAATTAAAATAAAACTTGGATAGTTTAACTAAAACCTTACATACTTCCCGCCAGAATTGCGATAGTTAAACTACTTTGGTCCAAACGGACCATGTTGAAACTCGCAATTCTAAATAGTTGAAATTTAACTGTTCTAAACTTAGGCCAACTCTTACAAGGCAATATATCTGTTTGTGAAACGACTTTACAGACGAAATATTCTTGAACAACAATCTTCAACATTTTTTTTTCAAGTCTTATTCTTCAAACAGTCTTACTCCTTCCAGCAAAATCTGGAAGGAAAATAATTTTAGTACAACATAATAACAGCATATTCTAGGTGGTACAAATCCATATTTTTACCTGTGTAAATTCGCACACACACATTATCATTCAAGCACAATTAAATTCTTCCCCCGTATGCTCTCTCACCGGTGTTGGATGTAAAGCAAACCGCCATTGCGGGTTTTTATGTGTTCGGGGGTGTTCAACTCTTCCACCTACAATCGACTAACATTAGTTAGAACTTGACATACGAGACCTGAAAAAAACGCCCTATAACCAGCTAATCCTAAGGTTCTCACTAGCTTTATGTCTAACACTTTAAGTGTATTTGGTGGAGAGCCTAATTAACACTTGCATTCTAAAATAGTCAATCTTTAACTTTTCATGCATACAAATTCGCAGTTTGCACACAACATTCACATTAATATTGCACTTAACGTGCATTGCTAGCATAATATTATTTGTTACATTTCATAACACATTAACAATTTCATAGCAATCCTGAAATGCAAATAGAGGTTAAATTTCTAAGCTTACAGAAATATAGGTTAAATTTCTAAGCTTACAGCAAGTGCTTCCTATTCCTTTCTCAAGGTACTTTCTTGAAATATCAAATTACATTGAATTAATAGTCTACAGACTAAATCGTGTTTTTCAATTTTCCGAATTTTCATTCTAGACATTTTACAAGTCTTTAGACAAAGCGTCATACAAAATCATTTAGTTAACATATTCTTTTCAGCAATTCATTGCTTTTACAGAATTAATCTATTTACAAAACATTAAGTGATTTTAAATCTTTGAAAATTACAATTTCTTTTAACAAAACATTTTACTTTCCATATGAGGACTTATCGCTCACTTGGCGTAAAAGTCAACCTCGCTTGAGGTAAAATCAGCCCTGCAACTTGCAGTATACTCAAAAATTAACTAAACTTTTGAATACGAAATTGTACTTATCTTATTATGATCGTCCATCCTTTTCTTGGCCCAATCTTTAAAACTTGAGTAAGTTGTGGCCTGGTTCAGTTTCCTCGTTTTTCGTTGTTCTTTCGGAGCCTGCTCGTCTCTTTTTCTTTTGAAATTCCGTCGTTGTATCCTCGGCAATTTCCTTTGTAGAGGAGGTTGCTCCGCTGGACGTTTGGTGGACTGGGCCCTTCTCTCCTGGGCCCTTGCTCGTTGCTTGTCCTGGTTCCTGCTGTATTCGGGAAGTTGATTCTCAGGCTGCAATCGACGTTTCTTGCTTCTCAGGCACCTGTCCGATGATTCCACAGTTCTTTTGGATACATTGGGCTTCCCTTGCCCATTCTGCTTTCTTCTCTTGGTGCGCTCGTAATTCCGTTCGTAGATTTGTTCACCTGCATCGTGAGACTTTCTTTTGAAACCACCTTTTTGGTTCTTATTTCTTTGTTGGGGGGGAGCTTTCTTCTTCTGACATTTCGATGCCGTTGTAGCTGGTTCCTGCTGTTTTTGCTGACGTATATCTTCCTGGCTAGTCGATTGCCTCGGATCCTGAAACGAATCTTTAAATACAGCCATTTTGCTGCGATTATAGAACGGTTTTATTTGGTCCACATTCGCTTTGAGCGTTTGACCATCATTTCTTTTTAATATAACCACTGCCCCCGTAATTTGTTCAATTGTGAACGGGCCTTCAAAACGCGGAAAAAATTTCCCCACCTTTTCCTCTGGGGCATTTGACAAGTTGTGTTTAATCTTCAACACTTCATCTCCCACATTGTACTTGACCTCTCTTCTTTTTAGGTCATAGTACAATTTCTGTTTTCTTTGGGCCATTTCTATATTTTCCGTCGCTTCCCGTATTAACTTTTGTATATCACTCATTTTAAATTCTTCTGCCCTTTCCTGTACAAAGAACAGTTTATCTAGGGGGGTCAAGATCTTTCTTCCTAAGAAGAGTTCAGCGGGTGTTTTTTGTGTAGTATCGTGTTTGGCGGTCCTAAGTGCAAATGCAAATTCATTTATATGGCTATCCCAGGTAGAGTGATAGTTTTTCACATAACTACGAATTATTTTCACTACATTTCTATTCACCCGTTCCGCTATGTTTGACTGCGGACGATACGGGACCATCTTTAGATGACGTATGCCCAGTTTTGCACACATTTCCTCAAACATTTTACTAACAAACTGAGGACCATTGTCTGAAATAACTTTTAGGGGCGCCCCGTATTTTAAAATATACTTATTTAGAATTGAATCTACTACAATTTTTGCAGACGCGCGTTTTAACGGAATTAACTCTAACCATTTGCTAAAATGATCCACTATAACTAAAAGATATCGGCTTTTGTTAACTTTACTTCGAGGGTAAGGTCCAAGTAAATCGATGCCTATTATTTGATTTGGGAATTCTGATTTAATACTATTTAGGAACCCGGCCGGGCGGAAATTAACATAATTATTTAATTGACATGTTGGGCACGACTGGACATACGCCCTAGTAAACTTTTGCAGTTCTGGAAAGAAAACTGCCTCGCGAACTCTCTCAGCACTTTTTCTTATACCTAAATGAGCCGAAATGGCAAAATCATGCAACTCTTCTAATACATTCAATCTCATGCTAGCTGGGATAACCGGTCTATATTCATGATTCTCATTAGTAGCTTTCGTATAGAATAACAGTTCGTCAATTAATTCCTAATTTTCTGCCCTATTTCTTATCGGCACAATATCCGGATGATTGAAATTCTCAGGGTCGGCCAAATAATTGTATATATTTTTGAACTCCGGATCGCTCTCACACACCGAGAGGTTTCTACCTCTGGCTTAAATAGTGCTTGGCCGTACTTAAAAATTAGCATAAGCTAAAAACGCGTGCTTCTTCTGACAGGAAGTTGAAACAGAGAGGAGATAGAAAAGATTTAAATTAAAATAAAACTTGGTTAGTTTAACTAAAACCTTACAAAGTGACTGGGAATTAAGGGTCCCAGTTGGCAAATTCCGGTAGTGACAAATTATTATCGACTAGCTTTCAATTCGGGCGCCACTTGTAGAGTCGTTAGGTTCTTTTTCTTTTTTTCTTTTTATTTATTTTTAATGCTTCCAGTTACACCCCACAGGCATGTGAAAGGAGGGAGAAAATACCTCATAAAATTAATTAAAATCCAATGAATCAGGAAATGGTGATGTTATATCTTTAATGTGATTGAATAAGAACTATATGCAATACAGAAGGCGAAGGTGGCATAATGCGGAATGAGTTTTCAGATATGCCGCAGTTTCGAAAACATTATTAAGTTCCGAATACACACGGCACCACTGTTAAGTACCGTGTGAACCCAGCTCTGGCAAGTTGGGTAACTGATGGTTTAATTGAAGACTACACAAACAGTATTCTTGAGGGGAAACATGAAAGTACTCCGCATCAGTGGGTACCAACGTGATTTAGAATTCAGCGAAGAAATTATAAGTGAATCAACCTAAAACCTGACAAACTATAATGCCTTGTGATTTTTCTGTTGGAACAACCCGGCAAGGCCAGTAAGAGCCATACGCACGATTAAAAATATGCATAAATTCAGTCCACACATCTTAATGTTTAAAATTACCTTCTGAATTTTTATTTAAAGCTAGTATATGTAAAACAGGTACAAGATAGAATATTTACACTACTCTCCCGGGGGATAAGGCACGCAATAAAATGTTCAAATCTTTAACAGAAATCAGTAATTTAGCTACCATGAATCAACTCGCATTCCAACTACTTAATGGATGTCTACAAATGCTGTTGCTTGACAATGATAATACATAAATGCTATTAATTTTATAACGAATAGGTAAGCGATACATATCTTTAATAGTCTATTTTTATTACACAGATCTCAAAATTTCTGATCCCCCAAATCCCGCGGGGTGAGCCAAAAAAACCTTATTTACTTATGACGGTAGCATAAGTAAATATGCAGAAACTATTTTAATATGATTACAATAATTGTTAAACTAAACAAACACATTAAATTTAAAGAAAACGATTTAATATTGAACAACTCATCTAGTAAGCAAATCACTTCATCACCCGAGCATTCCCATTCTAAAGATAAATATTGCACTTACAAGGGAATACTGCCACGTCTCTAACCCGGGATTCAATTAAGACCTTAATTCAAACACTATTGCATGGATTTAGAATAGGAAATTAATTTTAAATCTTAAGAATTTTGAACACCCTTTTCTGATAACTTAAATTTCTTTTCCCTTTACAGTTTTGCAAACAATTTCTAAAGTTATTAATTACCCTAATTAAGGAAATAAAATATGACATATACAATAATCCTGGCGTCCGTGGACCACTGCAAATTCCAACGTTGGGAAGGACTGGAGTCGAGACGATTCCGTCGATGTGGGAGAAGAAAAACATGAGTCACAGCCGCTTGAAGAACTACTGATAACCAAAACGCAGCAGTAGTTGATACCGGAGCAGGAGTCCACGGGAACTTCCCTTTACAGGAAAAGCTGCAAACCTGACACACTGTAAGTAGACGAGCCGGGGACACACATCAGCGATATCAGCCATCACACGAGGAACATCACTGGGAGCGAAATGTAAGTGGTATGTCCAAAACCAGAGAAGAACCGCCGAGATGACAAGGCTTAGAAACCACTTGATATTCAAGCAGGAGCGCTTACGGAGCTTCATTGTAAGGAGATACGAATTCTATTTAGGCGTGAAGATGGTGTTTTTGCGTGATGAATGCTGGGCGGTGAGAATTTTCCTTACTAGACGAGGCAAACACATCACCATTATTCTCGAGCAAAAAGCATAGATGCGTCGAAGATCTTGAAGAACAACTTTAAGTTATAACCCGGATTTTCCTTTTTTTTTCAGGAGTACTGAATCTATCCCTGCTAAAATTGCCCCGTAGAAACCCATAAAACGTTTTTACGGGGAATTGGTGTACGGGTAGTCCTTGTACAAGCGTATAGAAGAAAACCCGTATAGCTGTACGTGTAGCCGTAGGCCAAATCCCAGTGAAACCCCATACAACTGTACGGGTACCGGTAGGCCAAAGCCCTATAAAAACCCATAAACAGAAACCTGTGGAACATAGGGTACTGTAAGGAAAATCCCTGTAAAAACCTATAGCCAGAAACCAGAATTTTATGCGTATCTATAGGCCAAATCCCATTAAAAATGGATATTCCGTAGGTCTATTCCACATAAAAACTAGAAGACAAAAACTCAAACCTATGCGGATATCCATAGGCCAAATCTCTGTAAAACACAGTATACAAAAATCTACAGATTAATTCAGGTACCCATTGGGAAAATCACTGCACAAAACAGTAGACAAAAACCCATAAACAAACCCAATAGAATTATACCATAATGGAATATCCATACATAGAACGGTATCCATATACAGAATCCCTATAAAAACAATACACAAAAATAGAACTGTAGATCAAATTTCCATAAAAACTAATAATTACAAGCATAAACCAGCAGTACACAATTGGCAGTGATGAAATGTACAGACCTAAATAGGAGGGAGGCACACAGTAATTTTAAATAAAATTCAATACGAAGAAACTTAATAAAATTTTATAAATATCTAGAAGTCTACAAGCCCCTGTCCTTCTCTATGCATATCAGTACCTATACACATATTACCAAATTTTTATATAAATTCTCCTTACAAAATTGCAAACTTCATTTATAGAATTTTGAAAATAATAGAC
>KL813484.1:0-12351 GCA_000611955.2 Stegodyphus mimosarum
TAAAAAAGTGAGAGCACTGCAGAAATCATTGCGTGCATGTAAATTAAAAGTTAAGTCTCTTAAACAAGAAAACGAAGCAATGAAAAAATTGGTTCAGAAATATGAAAATAATTTTAAAACATACAGCATACATAAAATAAAACATGATACTGAGAGCAATAACTTAAAAGCAATTTTTTTATTAGAGCAAATGTCAACTTTTGGGAAAAAAAGAAAAGCTTGGAATGATATTGTATTAAGATATTGTGTGATTTGGCACAGCCAGTCTCCTAGAGGTTATCGGCTAGTACGCAAACTTAATTTATTTTCGCTTCCAGCACCATCTACTCTAAGGGCATATATTGGATATTCTTGTGGAGATCTTTCTGTAACAAGTTTAATACAACAACGTTTGTTTCAAGAGAGCAAAAGATTAAATCCTCTACAAAAATCCGGGTCACTAATTTTAGACGAAATGTCAATCAAGCCATCCTTAGAGTATGTTAGATCCGTTGATAAGTTTGTTGGGATTGTTGATATGGGAGGCCTTGAAAAAGAGTTAGGTATACAAGATAAACTTGCAAACCGTTTGTTAAGTTTTGTTTTTGTAGGTTTATTTACGCATTATCGGTTACCAGTAAGTTGTTTTTTCACTAAAGAATTAAAAGGTGCTTAACTATATGAAATTACATTAAATGTTATCAAAGAACTGGAAGATTTAGGTTTCAAAGTTATTCGCTTGGTAGCTTACAACAGCAAAATTAATGTATTAATGTTCAACATGTTATCTAATGGTGTTGCAAAACCTCAAATAACTTATCCTTTCAATTCAGAAAGGCCATTGTTTTTGAGTTATGATTATTGTCATGTAATAAAAAATATTCGATCTTTATTAAGAAGAAATATATATAGAAGAAACCATCATCACGTAAAATTTTAAAGCTCTGAATTTTTTTTTTTTGAATTGGTTTTTCTCTCCCCTTCAGATTTAGTATATGAACGAGTTTAATATATGTGCTGAACTTATACTTGTCATCTTACGGTTATTGTAGTGTGTTATCAAAAATTGTTTGTCAGCTACAAATTTGTTTGATCCTTATTATCAGCTATTTATATTCAACACCTCTGTTTTTAATTTATTGCATTTCATGCAAGTTACTGCTCTCTGTTTCTAGTGATACTACCTCACAATCCTCATGGAATGAATGAATCTGTCAGTAATACTTCTAAATGACTGTATATTTAGCTCATGTGAATTGCATCTAAATATATACAAAAAATAGAAACATATGTATAAATTTTTATTCTGATTTCCACTGAAACTTCTCTCATGTGTATATATTTGGTGAATTCAAAAAAGCATTGCAGGGACACCAATTTCAAATCGACGATGAAGTCAAGGAGTGCATGTGCAATTGGTTCAAACAGTAATCAAAGGATTTCTATGAGCATGGCATCATGTGACTCATGTCACAAAGGGATAAATGCATAAATGCCTATGGACAATACTTTTGAGTTTTATTAAATAATTACTGTGAAATTGCCTGTGATTGGTTACTCATTCACTGCTCCTAATATTTTAATCTATTGTACCATATTCAAAATTTTATAGTATATAGTTCATTTTAATTAGTGTCATGCATCAATATGTTACATATGAATTTATGTTAGCTGGTTGAATATTTTATGGCTGTATGCAACTTAATGCAGATTCAGGATGTATCCATATCTATACATAATTAATTAATAGTGCATTTTGTTTTATGAAATATGGCTTCATATTTTATTATATGCTACTGATGATACTGAAATACTTGGTATTCAGCATTAACATTTCAAAATTTTATACAAGATTCATTGTGATTCATTCATGTATATATGATGTGCATATAGATTTGAACTCACTGCTCCATACTTTTGGGTTTTACTTATCCTGTAAAAAATTTGAAACACATATCTGTACATAATGAGCAATACTTACATTACTCTCTTTAAACAAAATTAATTGTATTAATGAATATTTTATAATTTATTCTGTGTGGTCAATGATATTGAAATAATTGGTATTCAGTAATAATAGTCTCAAAATTTCATATATGATTGTTATGTATGTATAATGTGCATATAGATTTGAACTAACTGCTCTATGTGTTGGGATTATACTTATCCTGTCAGATTTAAAATACATGTCTGTACAATGCTTATAGTATTCTCTTTAAATAAAATTAATTGTATTATTGTACTTATTTAAATGAAATTATTGTAATAACCTTGATTCTAAAATTGCTTGTATATCTGACACTATTATTTTCTAACCTATGTGTGCATTTCACTCTGATTTATCAGGAATGGGAGTAGTGTACATGGATTTATATCAAGCAGCTGCGTGTACTTAATGTGTATGTGTGTTTAATAGTAATAATATTGCTTTATGAAATTCATGAATTTTATTTCATGTATTCACTATTCTTGATACTGAACTACATCAGTATCTCACTACTAGCCATAAGATTTATATATAGGTTATTCTAATTAACATTGCATGTAAGTAAAAATGTCTAATTGCTGTATCTTTACGGGATATACTTAATCAGCTTGGGTGGTTTTCCCCATGTGTAACGTGTTTGTGAGCCAGTTTCCCTTAGAAAGTCCTCCACGAAGGCATCCCTCCCTTTAGGCAGATAGCCCTCGTGTGCTTTGCCATAACTGAATAACCTAACCTAACCTAACCTTAATCAGCTTGGTTTTTTGCCTAACTTTAAATGCATAGCTGTCTAAAATTGTGTATGTACCTCATTTTACTTAGCATTGTGGGCATGTGTGATGGATATATTATTTATATTTAGTTATGCAAGTTTTTAAGTTTTCCACTTGATGTACCAGAACTAAATGTTTCCTTAAGTGTATATTGTAATTATGAGAGTTATTATGATGCTTTGTTGTTGTGTTGAAATATATTTTATGTGTCTTTGTCTCTTTTCTTTATAACAAACTGAGAAAAGCATAATGTTTGATTTAGTGAACAGTTTTATCAACAATATCATTAGAATAATTCCAGATTTTCCATCATTAAAAATGTAAACTGCTGAAATACAATTCATTTAATTTCTAAATTTTTAATATTAACCCCAATCAAATCCAAAATACAGTAGTGATTGGAAGAGAAACATATTAGGTAATTAAAACTAGGCAAAAAAGCAACTAGAATTTTATTCAAAATATGTGCCAAACTAAGGTTGCCTTTTTTGCTTACCAAGTTTAGCCTTATTTTGCATATCTGTAATGTTGTATTTAATGCTCAGAGCTGCAAATATGGAATTGTTTAAACTTTTATTGCTCAAGATTTCCTAGAAACAGTTAATTTGATAATAAATTTAAAAAAGAAAACTTAAGTTCCTAAAATTAAATCTCTTTTAGTAATGTTTTATCTCTTATGTATTAGAAACAGATATACAGTTTTAGATCATGATGCATTAATAGGTTAATTACATATGTAATAGATGCTAGAAAATTTTTAGGCACAGGACAACTAATAGAAATATGTTATATGTTCTGAAGCTATTCGCTTATTTCTTACTATATAAATAATTGAAAAATAAAACATATGCTCTAAATCAACTTTAAATTATATTAAATAGCTGTAGTAAGTACAATTCAGAATAGCGTTTATTTTTTAGATGCAAGCAGGAAGTAAAGTAGCTAGTCTTTATATATGAAACAAAAGTGAGATAACTTGAAATTTCATACTTTCTTTCTCAATAAAAAAATTTTTGTTGAATAGAAAGGTACAATTTCTGACTTTAACGGATTAATCGTTTCTAAATTTTGCATATAACAACACAGAATTCGTTTCTGATAGATTTCTGCTCATTGTAAACATTGCAAAGTGCAGCAGAATAGTAGCGCCATCTTGCGGTCAGTAGGAGTTTCACGGAGGCTACCGAAAATACAAAAGAATCTTTTCACACTGGCAGGCCTTGAGTTTAGTCGGCCATGACATAACTACAGTTCACTAAAGAAGATCGTGAATAACCTGTAGTGAGCTGAGAAAATGCGGCGCAGTAGGCAATAAGTAAGGTAATCAGATATGAAATAAATGAAATAGAAAGCAGTAAGAGTTAAGTGTAAGATAAAAGTTGAAATTTACAGGTAACAGAAAAGTGCGTGGGAAAGTTGGAATCTCGGGTGAAGTGAGCCTCATAGGGTCTTAATATGCAATCCTAGTCCAGCATACTGTAATCTAAATTTTGTAGGTTGCTAAGATGATTGCATTTAAGTGCTCTAGAGAAGAAATTCTCATTTATTCTGTGGAGGAATTCATCGAAACTTTCAATTTTCAAATCTCTATGTAAGGTGTCATTGCAGACATAGAAGTGCGCGTCGGTAATTTTTCTCAGAAGTTTATTTTGTATTATTTGTAACTTCGCAATATCATTCCTTGTAGCGGCTGCCCAGGCATACAAGAGAATGGGTCTTACCATAGCCGTATAAATATGTTTTTTCTTGTTCAGATCAAGTCTAGAGAAGTTACCTATGAGAGGTGATAAACTACTAATAACAATCACGGCTTTGCGTCTTATGTGATTAATATGATCTGTCCAAATTAACTTTCTATTAAGAACTACGCCCAGATAAGTGACTTTAGATACAATGGGTACTTCCTCGTTAAATAAGAAGAGCCTTTCGAGAATGGAGTATTTGGGCATCTGCGTCGAATAATTGCGATTTTTGAGGATTAACCGCCATTCTCGAACTGTGACACCCTTTTTCCAGATGAGGCATAAAATCTTGGAGTTTCTGAATTGCGTGATCTACACTCATGTCCATAAATTAGAGATAATGCAAAATCAGGCAAAGGAAGAGTTAGAAGCAAAACAAATTTGACTTATTTGTAAAGCTTATTTATTAAACAAAAGTAAAGAGCAAAAAAAGATGCTATATGTTTGATATTATTTAAAAAATTAGCGATTTTTTCTTGCTGGAGCAAATTACAAAAAAACCTATTTACAAAAAACCAATATTACATGGTTGGTATGATTGTTAATATATTGTATGTCTCCCAGACGATGCAATACAGTTCGTACAACGCCTAGGCATGCTGAGTATCAAATTATCGATCTGATCTTGGGGGATATTACACCACTCAAAAAGCAAAGCTCTCCGAAGTTCCGGTAGACATGTAGGAGGAGGTTGACGGGCTGCAACTCATCGGCAAAGCATGTCCCACACGTGCTCTACTGGATTCAAGTCCGGTGAGAATGCTGGCCAGTCCATACGGGTGATATCCTCCGATTGAAGGCATTCGCGTACGATGTTTGCACGGTGAGGACGGGCGTTGTTATCCATAAACACAAATTGTGCGCCCATGGCGCCCCGAAACAAACGTACATGTTGTTCCAGAATGACGTCCCGATAGATTTGGCTTGTCGTGGTTCCAATTTGAACATGCAGGTCAGTTCTGGAACCCAGAATAATTCCACCCCAAACGAGTACTCCTGCACCACCTTAACGGTGTCGTTCAATGATGTTTTTTTGGTGGTAACGGGTACCTGGAGCTCTCCGTATGAAAATCCGGCTAGAATCAGACTGCAAGCTAAGCCTGGACTCGTCGGAAAACATCACACAAGCCCACTGTTGCGGTGTCCACAATGCATGCTCTCTACTCCAGGCTAACCGCAGGCGACAGTGAGTTGCAGTAAGTGGAACGCATGTGACAGGTCTACGAGCATATAGACCAATCTGCCCTAAGCGTCTGTACACGGTCTGCCTTGAAATTGTCGTACCAGTGGCTGAAGAGAGCTGATGAGACAGGTCTGAGGCTGTGCTCCACCTGTTTCTTTTGGCAGTAACTGCCAAATACCGGTCCTCATTCGGTGTTGTAACTCTGCGGCGACGTGTGCCGTAACATCTACTCACATTACCATCATCTTGGAATCGTTGCCAAAGCCTGGAGATGACACTCTGGGCAATTCCAAGTTCGTGTGATACTTTCAGTTGAGTATGCCCACATTCCAGACGGCCGATAATTCTACCACGTAAAAAATCATCCAAATGCATCCTTTGAGTCATAACTATTCGGTCATTGCACTGAAATGCTTATAAAGCGCCTGCGAACAATTTTACTTCTTTGCCTGTATTCCTGATATATCACTCTCTTACACTCTCGTCATTGTGACGTACCATCGGTGTCATATGGTTACTTCCTGAAATTTGCATATGATTCCTGAAGAGTGTGTAGTGATTTTACAGGTGATATATTTACTTTAGAGTTCGATTTCCGCGTGACTCCAAATTATCCTAAATTTATGGACATGAGTGTAGCTTTCTTGATCTAATCGCCAGGGCCGTATCGTCGGCGTAGTATCGTAAGAAGTGGTAATGATCGACTTGTGACTTAGGAAAATCCACCAATCCACCACGTAGAACAGATAAAAAATTGGATATAAACTAGATCCCTGAGGTAGAGCAGATCTAATTTGCTTCTTCTCAGAGAAATCCTTGTCTATGGTGACACAGAATTTCCTATTCGTAATAAAAGACTTTATCAGTAAAATGATCCCGCGGCTAAAATTGCATTTGATTAACTTGAAGATTAAACCCTCATGCCAGAGGCGGTTGAAATAATGGAGTTCCTTGCGTATTTATACTGCGTAGGTGCAGAGAGTATTCTAAGTTGTGATTGGTCAATTTTACTTTTAGTTACCTTTTATAAGTAGCGTTACATAATTTCGAAAGAGTTCGAATTTGGCACAAAGATGAATATAGTGGAGAGAGCACCAAATCTGGAATGTTAATTTTGAGGTCGCCAATTATTTTTAAAGCAGCTATCGTACTTTGTTGTGTCTTACACACACACGCGGACACACACATATATATATATATATATATATATATATAACATATATATATTCTAATTAGAATAAAATTTAGAACGTAACAAAAGCCGCTTAAGTATTTGTAAGCATCCTATCATTTTCCTGAAACATGTTCTAAAAGTGAAAAACATAAAAAAAGGCAAGTGATAAATTAAACAAATTACCACTGGAAAAATTTGGAAAATACAGAGTACTAAAATTTTTTTTTGTTAATCTCTTCTGATTAAAGCTTTGTGTAGCAAAATAAACCAAAAACAAATTTTCACTGTAGTATTCAGTGGTTGCATATTTGGTGGTTGCTATATATTGTAAATGAATTTATATATACACAGTCCAGTCACATTAATGTGACCACCACGTACTTTCCATGTCAGAGTTAAATAACCAATCACAGAAGGCAGGTGGCAGCACAGTGCAGTTGAGCGTATATAAAGGGTGTGTGAGGGCTTCGGAAAACATTTCAATCGTTGGCGTAATGCAGAAACGAAGCGATTTATCCGACTTCCAAAAGGGCATGATCATTGGCTTTCGGGCCAAGGGTGGAAGCATTTCCGAAACGGCTGAGTTTGTGAACTGTTCGCGTGCCGCCGTGGTAAAAGTGTACCGTGCATGGCAAAATGGGACTGTCCAAAATCAGCGACGTGGCAAATGTGGTGCACCACGGGCCATAGATGACAGAGGCGAACGACGGTTGCGGAGATGCGTTCGGGCAGATAGACGGGCTACCGTTGAGCAACTGACCACCAAAATGAACCAAGGGGCTACCAAAAGTGTCTCCCAAAGTACTATTCAGCGAACATTGCTGCGTCTGGGCCTCCGAAGCAGACGCCTGGTTCGTGCACCTATGCTGACTGCTGTTCATCGACGGCGAAGGCTAGAATTTGCACGCCAGTACAGCAGCTGGACGTCCACTGAGTGGCGACAGGTTGCGTTTTCGGATGAATCGCGTTTTATGCTCCATCGGACAGATGGACGTTGGCGTATAAGGCGTGAAACCTCTGAAAGGAACCACCCTGCAACCATTGCCGGAACGGTCCAAGCTGGAGGCGGGAGCATTATGGTCTGGGGAATGTTTTCCTGGCATTCTCTAGGTTCACTGATCATTGTGGAAGGCACAATGGATCAATACAAGTACGCATCTGTCCTTGCGGACCATGTTCACCCCTACATGCGCATTGTTTTTCCTCAGGATGATGGCATCTTCCAGCAGGACAATGCGAGGTGCCATACAGCTGCCAGTGTACGTGCGTGGTTCGAAGAGCACCAGGATGAGTTTACCGTCCTCCCCTGGCCAGCAAACTCACCTGACTTAAACCCAATCGAGCATCTGTGGGACCATCTCGATCGAGTTGTTCGCGCCATGGATCCTCAACCGCGTAATCTAGCGCAGCTGGCCACGGCATTAGAGTCGGCATGGCTCAACATCCCAGAGAACACCTTCAGGGACCTATGTGACTCTCTTCCTGCACGTCTCGCAGCAGTCCGCTCTGCGAAAGGTGGTTATTCTGGCTTTTGACAGATGGTCACATTAATGTGACTGGACTGTGTATATATATATTTATGTATTCAAAAGTTTGGTTTTGTTGTTTTTGTACTTACTATGCATAAATAAAGCCCTTAAATCATGTTTTTACAAAATAAAGTGTTTTCTGCATATTCAAAGTAATTTCATACAAGAAACACTGTGGGGGGGAATATTGATACTGTTAATATTTTGAAATGCCAAATATTAAAACATGACCCTAAATTTCAAATATCTTAATGTGGATGTTACTTTTTGAATCTATTTAATTAGATTTGGAAAGATAAACTGTATAGTGCCTAACGTTTATTAAATTCCCAGGTTATAAAACTCAGTCGCTTACTCTGATCAGATTTTCAGTAACCGAAATAAATACACACTAATCAATAGAAAAAATAATGTTTATTTCACTCGTCTCCATCGCTTATAAATCTCAGATTGGCAAAAGAGTGATTCTTCAATGCCAGAATAGCTTACTGGTACGTGACAAGCTATTTGTAGTTCATAAATTTAATGTATTGTGGACTGTGGCTTTAACATTCAGAAGGTATGTAATGCTTTAATAAAACAGGTTTGACCGAAATTTTCCTATCCTCCGGTTTCTATACCTGTGAGACACTGTTTTCAAACTTCTTTTTCCACTTTGAATCTAAAAGGGGCAGAATTTCCTTAATTTTAACAAAATCAATCCTTTAGAGCAGTGGTGCGCAAACTAGGGGTCGCCAAATTTTTATGAAATGCATTATGCCTGCATGCTGCATACAATACAGTGTACATATAAAGAGTGAAGCGCCGTCACTCACTGTTTAATTGCAATTTCATGCTGTCCGCTCTTTCTTTGACCGTAATGTGTAATGTATGTAAAGTGTGAAGACGCAAGTTTTTCACTCCGGTAGATAGCGCCCTCTTTGCGGTAATTCGCCAGGTTTACTGAAAAGCACCTGTTTGACTAGACCACGGAGTATAATGAAGGAGGTGAAACTGCTTAGTAGAAAAACGGGTCCAAAAATGTCGCGATTCACTAGATGGCGCTGCTGTGGCATCTGTGCCTTTTCAAATGTAAACATTTATTGAGCCGCCAACCGGCTAAACTTCGTAATTACGAAGAAATGTTTATGATTTTATGCGATGGATTGCTTTATTATCAACGTTCGAAAAATAATTTTCTGCATTAGACAGGCATAGGGCTATTGCCCAAGAGACTTTCGATAAGAAGTTGTTACTTACGTACACATTTTTAAGTTCGTCGGATAATATTCTATTCACTAATGATTGTATTTTATTCCTCAAATAAAGAATGCCAAAAAACGCAGCATGCAATTTGAAAGCTTTTTACTATTATAAAATTAATTTACAGATTTCATGCTGTAAGGCTTACTTTTTATGAATGACTAATTTGAAGATATTTTACAGCCCCCCTTTAGAAAAATAATCATATTACTAGTAATAATATTTACTGTATGTATGTTAAATTTAATTAGAATAGGTTCTTCCCGTCTCCCATTTTTTAAAATGCTTAGATACCAACTTAATATAAACTGTGACGGAATTTTAATAAAGCCAATAGAATTTTTTGCTTCAGAGTAAATTTTGTCATTTTAAAAGAATAACTCATAATGACATTTGTTAAAAATGTGATATTGATTTATTCTTTTTTGTGAATCAGACGTCAATTTTGATTATGATATTTTTATCATTTTTTGTTAAAAATTTCAATATCTTTTGTTATTTGAGAACAACTGAATTATGTTTCAAATTGATTTGACAAGATTTTAAAATAGAATTCAGTTAAGTATTCTGAACTCTCTTTACATTATTCATAATAAAATATAAAGACTAAAAAATATATTCAAACTAATTCAATCTATCTTTAATTTGTCTTGCTTGAACTAACTTCTAATCAATAAATGCAGTATTTTAACTAAAAAAATAATCCTGATCTTTTGTATTTTAAAAATACATGTGCCAAACTCTTTTCCTTCCAAAGATACGTATGCAGACATTGAGCTGTTGGCCATGGTTAAATTATATATTACTTTCATTACCCACAATTTTTTTTTCCTCGAAAGTAATCAAAGTAAATCATTCTATCCCATTCAATAGCCTAAAAGATGAATTTCTTATGTTTAGAAAAATTTTAGCACCGTTATAATGAGATGATGTTTTCTCGCTGTAAAGTTTCAAATTGGTAAATGTAGCTTTTTTGGAAAAAATGTGTTGCATGCGTTATCTTTTACTGGAACAGAAGCTTTATTTTTTTTTTCATTTATTGAACTGATTATTTATCAATAGAGTCTAATTACATTTGTTGCAAAACTACCAGTTTAATATCAAAATACCTGATGCGGTATTTAAAAATATCATTACCTATGTAAAACTTAAGTTCATTTTCTCTTGCAGTAATTATTTACTTTTTTATTTTCAATCTAATATCTCTTTTTCAACGATTAAGGACTCGCAGCGAAAGACACAAGTTCAATTAAATCACGAAAATTCAATAAAAATGTAACAGTAATTATATAAATAATCCTGAAACAATCTTAGCAGTATTGTTTTATATTGTTACACACAGGGGTGAGCTGTAGGAGGCTGGAGTGACTCCTTTGTTAAATTTGTGTTCAATTTTCAGGTTCTTTGGTGCTTTTTCAGATCCATTCTTTGGTGTAGTTAAATAAACCAAACTAAACCCTTTCTTCTTTTTGTTTGTGGCTTAGAAAGCACTGCTGCTGAATATCTATATAATTATATAATAGTTTGAAATCATATGGAAAACTATTATTTAAAAAATTTAATTACAATTTGCTCTGAATTGAATTGAAGTGTTGGGAAGAAAACTGGAAGTTACAATTAAACGTTTCTTTTTTACATTTAATTTGGCAGTCCCCAGCTCATTGTTTTTATTCAATATTACAATTAGAAGATTAAATAGGAAACATTAATGAAATAAATCATTCATTTTACTCCAAATCAGCAAGAATTAAATTATATTAGTAAAGCTATATATATTGAAAAATTAATAATCAACCATGTGCTTGGATCATGATCGCAGCATGCAATTTGAAAGCTTTTAAGAACTCTTTAGCTTTATGTAAGAATTTTTTGTCAAATGATAGTACATAAAGACTTTTAAAACAAACTCCTGCATTTAGAATTTTTAAAAGACCTAGTTTTCATGATCCAACATCCTGAAGAGTTTATCTTATCTAATAAATAAAGATTTTTTTTTTTAAACTTTTAACAATTTCTTTTTTATTTCAAAATGTTTTCTCATTCATGTATAGTTCTCAGTATTTTCTGTTTTTGATAAAAATAACACATTTCATCTTACTTTAGAATTTTGTTTTCGTAGGATAAATTGAGAGCTTTTTCTTAAAATTTTCATAATTCCTCACCTCACCACTATTGTACATATTAATTTTAGATACAAAAACTTAACACTGTTGAACCTTTGGGATATATTCATTCTCTCAGTTTATTAAAAAAATTGTGTCCTATAAAGAAGACATTTCTTAAATCTAAGTTGACGATCAAAAAAAGAAAGATTTAATTTGTTTATGCATTATTCTTATTTTGTTTTACATCAGGCATTGATACAAATTTGACTATGTAGAATAGAAACCAATCAAACAATATATTGTGTACTATAAAGAAGATATTTCTTAAATCTAAGTTGACGATCAAAAAAAAAGATTTAATTTGTTTATGCATTATTCTTATTTTGTTTTACATCAGGCATTGATACAAATTTGACTATGTAGAATAGAAACCAATCAAACAATATATCAGTGAAGTTATTGAATGTAGGCTACATAAAGGAAATGTCAGATTATCAAACAAGGAGACCAATGTAAGTAAAACAAAGGTAAATTGAAAACATCAGATTATAGTCTAACATCTTCAATATTTACCATTAAAATTCAAAAAGTGAAAGAATTTTTCTTTAAACATAAAAGAAATTGTGACCTGATCTGTAAA
>KK114056.1:0-57611 GCA_000611955.2 Stegodyphus mimosarum
GCACGTAACGTATCGCCAGTAACGATTCCGAAACTGCAATTGGTGCTACAAGAGGAACGAGCAACTGTGTCTCAACAGCTCATTAACAACCACATATCCAGCATGCACAAATGATGTGAAATTTGCCTAGCAGTCAGGGGAGATCATATCCCCTATTAAAGACCGGATGTTTCTTGCTGGACACCCATCACAGGGATGTTTCGGCCTTCAGTCGCATTGCGCTCCATGCTACTTTTTCAATAAAGCTTCTTTTTATCCCTCTGATTTCTCTTTTAGTAAGTGTTGCTTACATTACTCATGTCCTTACGTATTGGGGATCTTACGGTATTAAATGTGTTGATTTGGAAAGCTTTTGTACAAAGTTATATTGAAAAAACCGTCTCGTCCTTAATTTTTGTTCACCAGTGTAACTCAGATAATCCCCCATGGAAATGGCCCTTAAGATGCTGATTGGGTTTGAAGAATCTCCTCAAAGTTTTGATTTTTGATGCAATTGCTTGACCATCTCTTTTTAGCTTTCGATCCGCACTGCATTTCGAAATGCGATTTTTATTGCATATAATTTCAACATGAGGCGTCTATATAACTTTACTTCGATAAGCGTATTGCAGTTCAAGCTGTAGTCAAATAATCTCATTTATTAACATATGACATACACTGTCTTTTAAAAAAATTCTCTCCTGGGAGAGAGAGAAAGTCATAGTCAGATCGTCTTCAATATCTATGTAGATTTATTTGATATCAAGGCAAACAATATAAGGTTGCTTTTCTGCCTTACAAATTTTATAGTGGAGTGTTTTTTTCCTTTTCCAGTTTAATTTCCTGGTTCTAATAGGTCTAAAGAAAAATGTTAAGCAATTAGGTACATTGAAACTGTTTCTAAACAAATTGCATTAATTTACATAACTTCAGTTATAACAGTTGTAATATTTGGAAGTAAATAGTTTTCTAAACTATGTGGTTTACTGGGATACATAGCTTCCAAGTTACAGTGGCTATTAGTATTTTAAAAATCCTTGAAGTTTTCTAAGCAACTTTCTCCGTCTGTTGAAACATTCTTGTCATAGAACTTGAACGTGGCAAATTCTATGTATAATTCAAACCACTAGTAATTTTAATATACTTTATAATATAGAAACCAACTTATACGTTATTTGTCTTGAAATGGATATCTCAAGTCAATATCTCAGTTGATTATCTGTCTTATGTATACTAATATATGTATATCATTGAGCAGTATCTCAATCAGTGATTAATCTTATATAGATTATTCTGCTTACATTTACAAAGATATCAATTTTATCTGAAGTCTTGAAGCTGAGTCTTACTGGAAGCTTAGATATTTAGTCGTTATGAATTTAATCGGAGGCAATAAAATTTATCATTGGAGTTTTAAATTACACAGTGCGGCATGCAATCTTTCAAAATTAGCAGAAAACTATTCACTTGGGAAGTAAGGATATATACAGTTTTTTCTTTCAGAGACATCTTTCTATGTGGGCTTCTTTTTTGAACTGAATTTTAATCCTTAACTCACATACGTTTGTTAGAGTGATACTTGAAGCAGCTTATTGTCTTAAATTCAACGAAAGATGTGACACACTTAAATAAAGCAAGCAAAATGAATAAATAAGCTTTGCAATTGTTTTGAAGAAATAAATCAAAGGAATTTAAGGTTGAAATATATTTCACTTAGATATATAAGCATATCATCATTCAATTATGAAACGATATCATGTCAAGAAGTGTTTAATTTCGTTCCATAGAAAATGTAAAAACATCTAAGAAATTGAGACACAGACCTTTAAGCAACCAAATTAATCTTAAAATCTTAAGCAACAATTTGAGAAAAATTTTACTCTGATCTTTCAACAAAAATAAAGCACTTATAGTAATTTTCTTACCCAAAACTTATAAACTGTTCACATTTTATATTACTTTAATTTCGCAATAGACTGCGAAGAAATTTACTGCTCGTTTATTAAATTCATTGCCTAAATTGAAGTTAACTAAATCAATTATTATTTCGAATGAAAAAAACACTCTTTTGCATTTGACAATCTACCTCACGACGGCTTCTGAAATTTTTAAAATTATTTATTATCAAACGCTATTAAAATGCACAGCGACAGAGAATTAAAGAACCAGTCGCCAAGGAATGAAGTTACAAAACGCCATTAAGGTTAACGACATTTTACTAAAGAATGATTAATGATGAATTAACTCTAATTCAGCAGCATCCATTTAATTCTCATCAGCAAGCCCACAAGTGATAATAAAAGGAAGTTGACTAAACACCTTCCGTAAAGAAACAAATATCAATTGGTGTAGTAGTTGAGAACTTTTGCATACTGAAGCTAAAAGAAACTCTTATGGTACAATGTAGAATTTTTACCTTGATCAGATCAAGGCTGCGAAAAGAAGTAGTAAATTCCGAAATTTTAAAGAAAAAAGAACCGGTTTATTTAGGTTAAAATAAACACGCCGAGCAAATATTAATTTACAAATCAAACAAGAAAAATCAGCGTTACATTTGAAAATTTTCAATTTGCAATCAACAAAAATCAGCAAACAGATATTAAGCATAAAAAAGTTAAAAAGAGTTAAATTTGCGAATTTGGTAAAAGTTGCAAATATAAGGTTGATTTTTGTTGTATGACAGCCATTCTTACCTTCTTACCTTTTCACTTATCTCGTTCATTTGCTCTTGGGCAGCCGAGGATGGTGGTTCGGTAAAACCATCGAAACTAGTTCTGTGAAAATTCGCAAATACAGGGTGTTGTTAAATGAATATCGGGGTTTTAACGCTTCGTAGTATTTATCACGTAAAACGTAAAATCATAATTAATACAGGAAATGAAAGAGCAACTCAAGCAGCTCTGCTTGTTGGTACGCGCATGCGCCAGAAAGCGCTAGTAGCAAAAATGGCGACCAGTGAACAGAAAGCATTTTGTGTTCTGCAGTTTGAAAAGACTGAATCTGTAGTTACTGTGCAACGTGCGTTCTGGATTAAGTTCAAATGGGATCCCCCAGGTGATAATAGCCTGCGTAGATGGCACCGTCAGTTTGAAAATACTGGCTGCCTTTGCAAAGGGAAGAGTACGGGTTGGCCAAGGGTTACTGAAAAGAGTGTTGAGCGAGTGAGAGACTGATGTGATTTCTACCTGTGGGGGTTCATAAAGGATCCTGTAGTGCCTCCACTACCAGCTGACCTACCCGAACTAAGTAACAGGATTGAGGCAGCTGTTGGAACAATTGCACCACAAACACTAATCAACGTTTGGAAGAACTAGGCTATCAATTTGATGTGTACCATGTGACGAAAGGTGCTCACATTGAACACTTGTAAGTTTGTAGCTATAACTGTTTTAGTCGCTCTTTCATTCCACGTATTAATTGTAATTTTAAGCACTAAATACTACAAAGTATGAAAACTCTATATTCACTTAGAAACACCCTGTATAGTGCTGATTTTCCTTCTTTGATTTCTAAACTAATACTTGTTTGTTTTTCTTGTGTGACTTCATCACGTAGACTGCAAATCCGTTTATGAAGTTTTAAATTTTAAATTCCAGTTCGTTTACTGTGTATCTGTAAATGACTGTTCGGTATTCGTTTCAGTCACTTATAAGAAAACAATTTCATCAGATAACTCATAAATAATTTAATAAGTAACAGAGCAAAAAAAGGGCTGGAACTCTCAATTGAATTGAAAAGTTAACTAGTTATACAATTTTTGAAAATATCCGCCAACGTTAACAAGGTCATTATTCCATTGAAGAATTAGTGTTTCAATAAAATTGACTCCTGAAAATCTTCCATGTAAAATTTATTTCAAGCGTACATAAAATATTCATGATCATTTGGCATAAAATGCTCGTGCTATTCGAAATAAATTTCAAACATGGATTTCATTCGTATATTAAACTAAGCGAAATTTTAAATAGATTTATGTATGTTAGGTACTGAAGTTTATTTTCAGAAGTTTACTGAAAGTTGTAGACTGAAACCAAGCTGTTGACTAAGTTGACTGAAAAATCTTCCCGATCTTGTAATTAGTAATTTTCAGACTACTATTCCCGTGCAGTGCATCGTCTTGAGCATTTTTCTTCAATCATGCGCATACTAGTTTTGATCGTCTTCTGTAACACACAATATGCTGCATATTGCGCTAAAACTTCCAAAAAAATCATTATAGATCTCAGTTACTACTTCATAAATTCTTGAACTTTAAAAGTCATTCTTTCGAACTTCTAACATCAAATACTACATACGCCTTCACCTACTCCAGAGTCGTCAACAGTGTACCTCTTCCTATCCAATATTAAACATCTGCGCCGCTAATTAAAATGAATCTTTGTTTCGTACTCATTCATTTAAAAATACTTATATCAAGTTGTAAGGTTTATCCTAAGTTTATTAACAGTCATTTTAAGTTTTGTATCTTTCCTATCTTACTCTAATTTCAGCTTACAATTTCCTGCCAGAATGTAATATCAGAAACGCACTTAATGCAAATGAGAAAGAGTACTATTTAAGTCGTACTTCACCGACTTCGAGAGAGAGAGTCTGATTCCCTGACTATCGCGTGTTTGCCTTTTGGCTACGCCTCTCTTAGCTATTTCTACGCTAGGCCATACCTTAAGCCAGGGATCTCCAAACGTTTTAACCTGCGGGCCATATTGTCTCTTTCACGAAGCTTGGAGGGCCAAGATCCAATTAATTCATCATACCACGGCGATGCAACTATGATGAATAGCATACACATTTTTGAGCGATGCACTGAGATTTTTGTGATTAGATCTATACTATATGACTTTACGGACTGAATTATGTTACTCTTATATTCCGGTTAAGGTTTTTATGACTTTAGGTAATTTGCATGAAATAGCTGTAGAAATATCAATAATTTAAAAACTGTTTAGGTGCTACTAAGCCTAACGAAGCCGCCTTCGTTTACATCGGGTTCTTCTTTTGTTTGAAGCTGTTTTGAGTTTTTTTTGTATTTTTGCCTGGCCGCGAAGTGAGAACTAAATTTATTGAATGAGAAATATATCTTTAAAGAAATTCGAAGAAAAGGGTTTAAGTGAATTTAATAGGATGTACGAGGAAGTCATGTGTGTTCACATGATATTTTTTATACAGAATGTTACTGTATTTCACTCATCGTAAATTTGGAAATCGTTGTATAATGTTATAATATGTTTTATATAGAACGTGCATGGTAGGCAACGCATTTTTAGATTGGCTCTTATATAAAATAGTTAATGCATGTTATTTGTTAGTTTAAATTTTATAAAACAATTTTAAAGACCCACTGGCGGGCCGGAACGTAAGTGCTCGTGGGCCAGATTCGGCCCTCGGGCCGTAGTTTGAGACCCCTGCCTTAAGCCCTTGCTTGGCTTCGCCGATTTAATTAATACTG
This sequence comes from Stegodyphus mimosarum, assembly GCA_000611955.2. Taxonomy (NCBI): domain Eukaryota; kingdom Metazoa; phylum Arthropoda; class Arachnida; order Araneae; family Eresidae; genus Stegodyphus; species Stegodyphus mimosarum. The sequence continues at coordinate 5,426 of KK114056.1, forward strand.
TTACGAATTTCACATTTATTTGGCTATTTATTTAGAATTTCAATTAAAATTCCTTTTTATTTCCCCGTGCAACGCAGACGATTTTTGAAAAGACAGCTGCGTCGAAAAAAAATAGCAATAAAAATAAAAGGGATGTCTTAATAAATAAATATCTCGTAATTACTGTTGCCATCCAGAAAAATCTAGAAATATCGTGATTGTTCTACTGATAATTAAAAAGCTTATAAAAGCCGAGGTGAAACACCTCATCTCAGTTGTCGTTGTTGTTGCTGTTATACTTGTAGCTGTAAAAAGCGAACTGCTGTTTGTTTACTTAATGCTGTATTGATTGTAGCGATTTCGCTGTGAGATAGAATTATTTTATCTGTTTTGAACTGAGTTTTGCTAAACGTTTGAGATATTGTGATATTGTGCGAAGATCTGTGAAGAAATATTTCAGCATTTTAAATTTATTTCTTGTGGAAAGAATAAATTTTTGTTAACTTTCTAACGACTCGTGCATTCAATATATAACGAACCCGTACGCATGTAACAATTTTTAGTGTCAGAAGTGGGATTATTTTGAATGCCATTAACTAGAGCAATGGAAGAACAATTAAGGCAATTTATGGCAGCATTTGCTGCATTTAAAGAAGAAATTGAAGCTGGCCAAGATTCCGTGAAAGAAGAGATGAAATCCATTAAAGAGGACATGAAAGTTGGTCAAGAATCAGTTAAAGAGGAGATGAAAGCTGGTCAAGAGGAAATAAAAAAAGAAATCACCTGCATAATAGAAAACAAATTTGAAGTTATAGAAAACAGAATTGGCACGGTTGAAAATAGAGTAGGAGAAATTGAACAAAGAGTTTCTGCCGTTCAACACCAAATCGAACAACAAATTGAGGACAAAGTTTCTGCAGTTGCGAAAGAAGTTGATACCTTGAAGAAATTCGTAGCGACAGCAGGAAGCAATTCGGATACTTTTAAATTTCTAGCCATGCCTGCGCATCCCTCTCTGAAGCTATCGACATATGATGGGAAGACCTCCTGGCAAGTGTATAAGACACAATTTTCTATAGTGGCAGAAGCTAATGGATGGGATTCCCAAGCTAAGGCCTGTCATCTTGCCGCTTCTCTGAGAGCAGGCGCAGCGGATATCCTTCAGACTCTTCCTGAAAACAAAAGGCTAGATTTCGAAGCTCTGTCTGGAGCTGTGTTTTGGAGAGAAGTGTTTAAAAGATTATAGCAGGCTTCAGTTAAAATCCCGTCAACAGAAGCCTACGGAAACACTCCAGGAGTTCGCCACGGATGTTGAAAGGCTGTCCCACCTCGCCTTTTCGGAGTGCCCGACGGAAACAAGAGAAATCCTGTCCCTGCAATACTTCATCGACGGCATCCGGGATCCTGAAATACAGCAAGCACTGCGAATGGCAGATGTGAAGGATATAAAAAGCGCTCTAGTGTACGCCATGAAGTTCGAAGTAGCTCAGCAAGCAACTCGTAAAGGTCACCACCCACTTAGAGCTGTGCGAGTCCACGAGCCAGTGGATCAGTTGATGGCTCGTTTAGATGATTTAACAAGAGAAGTGAATGCCTTGCAGCGGAATATTGGTGATAAGAAACCGACAATAACGTGCTGGAACTGCGGTACCTTAGGGCACATGCGAAGGAACTGCCGAATATTAAAGAGCTCGAGAAGGAAAAGTAATGACAAAGAACACCCCAGAGCACGGAAAGTAAGATCATTTCCCAGCAACAACCCAAGAAGGAAATTAATGATCATATCGCGGAGCAGAGTTTGAGCGATAGTGAACAACCCCGTTTTAAAGCGGTCAAGATTTCTGCAGTGTGTGGCAAGAGTAATGGACTATACATTAATGGGCATATCGACGGAGTTCCTTGCAGTATGATCTTTGATACAGGAACTAATGTTACCTTAATTCCGAAGGATTTAGCTCAAAAATTTAAGTAAAACTGATTTGGACGCCATCCTGTGTTATTCTCCAGACTGCGTCCGGCGAGAAAATTGATGTAGAAGGAAAGTTAAACGTGAACATCACGTTTGGAAGTGCCACCTACCATCACACAGCATATGTGGCGAATATTACAGATCCCTGCATACTAGGATTGGACTTTTTAAGGAAATATAATTTTTCCTTCGACTTCAAAAACAACAAACTGTATTCAGCGTTTGAGGCCATGACTATCGATCCTCAGAAAGGATCTTCACCACGAAACGCCGACGTGTCGTCTGAAATACCCTGCTCAGAAAAGGGCCGAAATCATACTGAGATCGAAGAGAAACTTGAGACTACCAGCAATTCTCCAGCCCAGATGCTCATCGGTCGTGATCTTCTTCTGCCTTGTGATTTCTTATCTGACCGCCCTGCACATGCGCCTTCATCGCCTGAGGAATACATCCAAGATGTCCAGGCCTGGTTTGAAGTGATGCACCGTTCTGCACGAGAGCGAGTCAACTTGGCGACGGAGAAAGTCAAGTTGGCGACGGAGAAGATGAAGACCCGCTGCGACACAAGAGCTACTGGACATCGTTTCAACGAAGGAGACAAGGTGTGGTTATGGAATAAGACTCGTCGAAAAGGACTTTCTCCGAAACTACAGTCACCTTGGGATGGTCCTTACACAGTCCTAAACAGGCTAAACGACGTCGTGGTTCGGATCCGTAAGTCAACGAACTCGAAACCTAAAGTCGTTCATTACGACAGGTTAGTTCATTACTATGGCCACAGTACGTAGTGTATATAGTTGTAAATAATAATGTAAATAGTATAAGACCATGGTCCTATTTGTATTTAGTATTTGATTTGTATTTGTTAAGTAGTAGTATTTGATAAGTTTTTGTGTTTAATAGCATTTGATAAGTTTTTGTGTTTAATAGCATTTGTATTTGATAGTATTTGTACTTAGTATTTGAATTGTATTTCGCGTTGGATAGAATTCAATTTGCTGAAAGTCACTTATTTTAATTATTGTTTATTTTGTTATTATAAAGTAATGTTTATTATACCACTGATGCTTTAGTTTAAGTTTGGCTTCCTGTCCAAGGATACTACTGCCCGGGACGTGCAGTCCTTGGGAAGGGGGCAATGTTACGAATTTCACATTTATTTGGCTATTTATTTAGAATTGCAATTAAAATTCCTTTTTATTTACCCGTGCAACGCAGACGATTTTTGAAAAGACAGCTGCGTCGAAAAAAAATAGCAATAAAAATAAAAGAGATGTCTTAATAAATAAATATCTCGTAATTACTGTTGCCATCCAGAAAAATCTAGAAATATCGTGATTGTTCTACTGATAATTAAAAAGCTTATAAAAGCCGAGGTGAAACACCTCATCTCAGTTGTCGTTGTTGTTGCTGTTATATTTGTAGCTGTAAAAAGCGAACTGCTGTTTGTTTACTTAATGCTGTATTGATTGTAGCGATTTCGCTGTGAGATAGAATTATTTTATCTGTTTTGAACTGAGTTTTTGCTAAACGTTTGAGATATTGTGATATTGTGCGAAGATCTGTGAAGAAATATTTCAGCATTTTAAATTTATTTCTTGTGGAAAGAATAAATTTTTGTTAACTTTCTAACGGCTTGTGCATTCAATATATAACGAACCCGTACGCATGTAACAATACTTAGAGGCCCAATAGTTAGATCTCTGATAGCTTCGGCTATACATTTAAAATAGCTTAGTTAAGCTAGTTTAGTTTAAATTATTATTATTTTAAGTTCAAGTCAGAGTGGAGGCTTTGTGTAAAGTTCCAAGAGGAACTGGTTGTAAATATACTGAAAATAAAGGTTGTAAACCCTCTTTAAGTCTTACGTGTTCTGTTCACACACTTAAACGATTGTTCGCTTGTTCGTGGGGTTCTAAGTTAGAACTTTAGAATTAAATAAGCCCACAAAGTTACCTGTTGATTTGCTAAATACTCGGAAATTAAGATAAATTTACGGTTTAAGTTTGCACAATATGTTTGGTTTAGAAACAAATCTGTAAATAATAAATGTATATTGAAATTGTTAAGTTATTTGTTATAAGCTTTTGAGATAGTAACATCATGAAATAAGATCATCATTTGCTTAATATTCTTCTGCCATTTCATTACTTATGCGAAGGCTTTAAATTGTTAATCTAAGACACCTGTACGAGATGGTCGAAGCTGAAAAGAAAACGATTTTCTATTCTTTTAAAAAATGCATTGCTTTAGAAATTCAATGGGAGCGATTTAAGAGAAATGGAAAAGGTGAAGAAATTGAAACAGAAAGGTTTCAGGAGGAAAAGGCAATCTAAATTCTTCTAAAGCATCAGGTAGCATAAAACCTGAGGTGATTTATTATCTGCGCGTTCTATAATTGGACAACAATAGTAGGAGATTTATTTTTTTACATGCGTTTCTCGTATGGATCGATTTAACCGAATATCATCACTTAGAATTCTGGAGCCTTTTCACAGCTATTCTTTTAAAACATTCGAGCGATTGGCCTTTGAAATATGAATCTCATAGGATTGGAAGTAATCCAGTGCCAATGGATAAAGTATACAATTGCTGTTCCATCTTATTGTTGAGCAATATATTTATTCTAAGGCATTTCATTTCGAAAGCAATTTAAGAATAGTTTATTTGAAAGTTCACTTTTGAATGCGTAAGAATCTAAGGGCTTAAATAAAATCCCCCTCCCCCCCGAAAGGAAACAGATTAGGAATTTTTCATGAAATAGGAACGAATATTTACCGTTTACGTAATTACAAACTCCTATAATAGACTTACATATCTAAATTTGATATCAAATTTAAAGTGAAACTCCATTTGTCAAATAAAATAGTTCATCGTTAGTTTTATAATACATTTATTTTTGTAAATAATTTTACTTTAATGCAGTTGATATATTTTTTACACAAAATACTAAAAGTACAACTAACATCATTACCATTTCACAGTATTAAACCCCATTCTTAATGCAAATGCATTACATGCATTACATTTTCAGTTTGCAAAACAACTTCAAAACCGAATAAACGACATTTCAATAACATTTAACATAAAATGTACATTGAATGTATATAGTATAGTTGAATATACTCAATTTAATATCATAATTTAAAATTAAAGAAATCATTTAAAAGGTTTGTCTGTTTAAGAGGTATAGCTGTTTATGCACCTTTTTAAAGTCTGTTCTTTTTATAAAGGAACTAAGGACAGTTTACTACAGAAAAATTGAATGTAATAAATAAAAGTATAATGTAGTACATATTTCTCGCAGCCTGTTCCCCAGGAACTTGAAATACTATATGCATTACTAAGCAGATAAAAATTACGGATCTTGATGTTAAAAAATTTTTTGCATCTAATTTTGCTGATATAAAATATATTCTCCCCCGATTAACTACTGCGATTTTTTGATTGATTTATATTTGTGCTAAGTTAATTTTATTGAACAAACCACTTTTTTTACAGTACCAACAGCAAACTCTTCAGTGAGCATTTTTTCTTTGTTTATTGGTTCAGTAATAAGCCCTTTTATTATGAATCAACTGCGTATTTATATTACGATGACATTTCGTACTCAGATTTCTTTCTCAACAGAAATTCGTGAGCGATTTTTGTGTATGCTATACATCTAAAGTATAAAATTTGGTTCTGACACTATACTAATCATTACTTGAATTAAGCTTATTGTAGTTAGGAGATAACGCTAGCTGACTTTAATGATAAGCATCATGTTATGGAAGAATTTTTGAATCGTGTAACCACAAACCTCTGTTCATTAAACCTGATTAGTAATGAACGAGCCTGTTTGTCCCCCCCAACATTATACGACTACAGAGAAATCATATATAAATGAAACTTAAACAAAATAAAATCTGATGTGTACACCACATGACTTCTTGTAAGGACTATTAAATTATACGCATTTTGCATTTCATTTAAACTTATTGGACTTAAATCTACTTCGTCGATAGCGCATAAACTACAACAGAATAAATGCACTCTTTAAAATTCACTATATTTGTTTACCATAGCGACACTCTGGCGGTAGGTTCCCTTAACAACGTTACATCTCATTCATTTTATAACTCAGAATGCACAAAAATTATCTATATCATCTGAAGAATTATCTAATCTTTGTTACATGTTATATTCAATTACTATAATAAATCTAAAACGATGTATAAAAAAAATTAAACAAACAATAACAAAAAAAAGAAACAGTTTTTCGGGCTACAGCCAAAAATATCGTGGCAAAAACACAGCGGAAGAAAACAACGCAAGACGAAAACGTCGTGGCGTAAAACATCGTGGAAGAAAATAAAGCAAAGTGAAAACATCGCAGTTCTAAAACATCGTGGTACAAAATATCGTGGTCGAAAATAAAGCGATTCAAAAACTTCGCAGTTTAAAAACATCGTTGTCGAAAATATCGTGGTAAAAAATAAAGTACCTACAAATCATCACATGACGATAACACCGCAGGCATGCGTTTTTCTGGCTTTAATAATTATAAATGGATATTCTTCTAATGATTTGTGAGCGCAAGATGGAAAGAAGGCTAATTTTTATTTTCATATTTTTTATTAACTAATAAATTTTTAAAGGCAAAACAAGAAATTTAAACAGGAAATCATTTTCGCTATAAGAGTATCAGATTAACAAAAGTGAAGAAAATAATCTCATAACTAACTAACAATTTTTTTTATAGATGCGGTCACGCAGTTACTTAACATCCTTTTCCTAATCTTTTTTAGATTATACTTTTCATGAAAAATTACCAGTAAATCTTTATAAAAAATAATTTATTAATTATTCTATTAAGTGCTATAAGTTGCATAAATTTTCTATGCCTAAGTTTCCATTTTACATTTTCTGCAAATATTATTAGTTAATAAAAAATATGAAAGTAAAAATTATCCCTATTTCCATCTTCTGCTCCCAAATCATTATGCTAATATCCCTTTACTATTATTAAAGCCTGAAAAACGCCTGTGTGCGATATTTTCAGCTTGCGATGATTTGTAGGAGCTTTATTTTCTACCCCGATATTTTCGATAACAATGTTTTTAAACTGCGAAGGTTTTGAACCGCTTTATTTTTGACCACGATATTTTCTGCCACGGTGTTTTAGAACTGCGATGTTTTCTCTCTGCTTTATTTTCTCCAACGTTGTTTTGTACCACGACGCTTTCGCCTAGCTCTGTTTTCTCCAAGACGATTTCGTCCGCAATATTTTTGCTGCGATGTTTTCGGTGGACACCGTTTTTGCACAGATGATTCAGTATTTCTCATTCAATTAATTCAGTTCTCCCCTCGCGACAAGGCAAAAATGTAGCAGTCATATATGCAATATTTAAACTTTCTGAGTTTAGTCGTTTTTGAGTTATGCCAGATATATACATACATACGTACCTACGCACAGACGCTACGAAAAAATATTTGCAGAATCTATTTTAAATCAGTTTTATAATTTTGTTGAGGAAAAAGAGTCCTTTATTCTGTCCTTTATTCAGATATCTCCCAAAAACATCGTTAAATTGCAATCGATAGCGGTCAAAATGGATATTCGTTGAAATATTATACCCGAAATTATGCGCGATTTCAATACTTCCTTTTTACTTCGTGCAATGAAGTAAAAATTGCAAAAATAGTTTCGGCTGAAACTTTTGTTGATAATTTACTCCATAATTTCTGCAAGTATTAACTGAAAAATTATTGCTCCTTATAACCATCCACATTCAGGATGCTAGTTTCCCGGTTAAAACAGTGGAAAACATTTTAATTACTATTATTTGTCATCTCCAATTACATCTTTCTCTGTGTTTTAGCGGCATGTCTAACACCCAGCTGTTGATGTCTCAGGACACACATACAAAACCAGCGGATAGGCAGCTGTTCCGCTGTGAGTATTAGCTTTCATTACCTATCCCGTCGAAAAAAAGACAACATAACGTAAGTACATATATTATTACAATATGAGCACAAATTCATATTTTACACATGTTAAATACATATTAATAATTTTACTATTTCTTTTCCAAATTACACACAGCTACTTATATTGAACATCATATGATACCCATGACCCTGATTCGAGGATAATGATTTCTTTTATTGATATGTCAGAGTTCTGTTGAAAACTAACTAAATTCTGTATTTTCCGCTTTTTGGGGAAAGACAAGATAATGAATATGTTATTATAGAAGTTTTGTCGAAGTTTTGCCTCCTAGCCGTCTTTTGTCCCTAAACCTCAAAAACTGAAATCATAGAAAGTTCCTGTATTCTAGAAACGCTGGATTCTTTAACAAATCGAAGAAGCGAAAGCATGAAACTCGCCACAGTATGTATCGAATGGGAATGCCAATGGGAGATTTAAAGTAGAGAATAAATCAAACTTTAATGCTGCGTATGCAGTTTGATTGCAGTAAGATTAAATGATTAAATAAAAAATAAACAATATAAGAAAAGATTAAACTGAGGTGCATCTTCTTTTTTTCACAACATAACTAAAACTTTACGCATCAATGAAGTAAAACTTCCTTGTTCTTAAAATTTCATACTGAGATGAAATTCATACTGATCTTTTATTCTTACTGAGAATTCGGTTCTTGTCAATAAAAGAACCATGTCTGATAATATTAATAAATTTTATTTAGTGTCTTGAAAGCCCACGCGTATGACTCCCCCAGCTTAATAATAACTACTAGTACCAATTTGTGTATCAGATCTTTAAAACATCTTCTCACGTTACCATTCCGGAAAGGCACAACTCTTTTTCTTTTATTTATAATTCACGATTTTTACATACCTTTAGTCAGATCTTTTTATTCTGAAGTCGCCATTTCGGAAAAGCACAACTCTGTTTCCTTTATTTATAATTCACGATCTTTACAAGCACCCCCACGAGAAGCACATTTGTCACCTCACAGATAATGCTGCTCAGAGTTCAGAGATAGAGAGTCTGGAAAATATAATAACTAAAAAAAATCATCAAAACTGTTTCTATTCAAACAAATGAAATATAAATGAGAGCTCCAAAATATGCAGCTCCCCAAAATAAAATGATTTAATGTTAATACTACAATATTAAAATAATACGATTGGAAGTATTTTAAATTTGTGTAGTGAAAATGAGTTTTCTTTGTAATTTAATTTTGCTAGCGAGTTAACTGATAACCCTGATAAAGCATCATCAGCATTCACGTGTGAACTGCCTTTGCGGTGTGTCACAGTCACGTTGTAACGTTGTAACTCTAAGCCCCATCGGGACGGTTTAGCACCATGAGGGCACTTTGGGTCAAGTATGTGAGGGAATTGTGGTCAGAGAGAATTTGCACTTTGGCACCTGAAAACTCAAGTGTCAAAATTTTTCAAGACTTCGGTGACACAAAATGCTTCCCTTTTGATGATTTACCATCGTTGTTGACAGGTTTTGCTGAAAGTTTTTTGCTAAAAAATGTTATGGTGCTATGGGCATTTCTTTTCCATGTTCACCATTTTGAGTCAATCACACTCCAACTGCAAATGCGGATGCATCTGTATAGAGGTGAAAGGATGTGTCGACGTCCGGAGTATGCAGGGATATCATTTTAATCAGCTTTTCTTAAGTTTGTTAAAAGACGCTTCCGTTTTAGAGTCCTACGGAATATTATTTGGAACACTTTTTTTGGAAGGTTTGTTAGGAGAAAAACTATTTCAGAAAGATTTTAGGTACAATCCCTATAGTAATTTTATAGCCCTGAACGACTTTTGACTTCCTTTTTAGTGGTAGGCTTAGACAGATTGCTACATTTTTCATTGGTAGCAATCTTCAATGGATATTCATCAGGGACTATAAAGCTATTTAAAAGTCTAAAATCTATGCACAATCTAACACTATCATCCTTTCTTGCAACACATACTATAGGATGTGCCCATTCACTGTCAGTGGGTTCTATAAGATCCCATTCTAACAGCTCTTTAACTTGACGATTAACTTCATCTTGAAGCGAACGGGCAGCTGATAAGAGTTTAAACGTTTAGGACTACAGTGTGCTGCAACCTTTATGTCATGACCATTGAAACTTGCTTGGCCCGGTTTGTTACTAAAAACATCGCCAGAATATTTTAATACCATATCAGCGTGATCTTCATGAGTAATATAAGGTCTTAAAGTATTTTTGTGGAATTCTTTTATACTTACGTTTTCCATTTCGAATTTAGGTAGATTTTGGTCTTGTAACTTCTATTATAGTAGCTGATCCTTGCCAGGGTTTGAGCAATTTATGCGATAATGATGGCATTAACATGAGGACTTTGTCCCCCACGTTAAAAGCATTTTTAGAAAGTAAATTTTACCTTGAAGTGTATTCTTCTTGAGGTATTTTGTAGTTTGTTGATGCACTGTCACGAGATTTTCTTAATTTTTCTAAAAGATCATGTAGATAATTATCAACTGAAAGGGAAGCTCTGACTTGAATGCTACATTCACCTGTCCAGATCTGTTTCAACAAGGATAAAGGTCCTGGTGGTATTCTTGCATACACCATCTGAAAGGGAGAGAAACCAGTGGTGCTATGTGGCACTTCTCTGTAGGCAAACAGGAGATAGGGAAAATGCAAATCCCAACTTCTCCCATGTTCTTGGACATTTTTGTTCATCATCTCTTTTAAGGTTCTATTCCAACGTTCGACAACACCCATACTCTCTGAGTGCCCTGGCGCGGAGATATATTAAGGAGGTCCTCAAGAGCTCGGTGAGTTTGACTGTGAAATTAGTTCCTTGGTTGGAAGAAATAATTTTCGGAAATCCAGTTTTAGAAAAAAATCCTCCTCAAAACGTTGCATGTTGCATACATTTCGCACTTATCTCTTTGAAGGGAGTGGCTTCTGCCCATCTGGTGCATAGATCACCTACACATATCACAAACTGATTACCCCTTCTGGTTGGAAGTTTTAATGGTCCGATACAATGCATGCTTCATACTCACCAAGGTGTTCAGCAAGAGGGATTTCACGAGCCATTCTCACAACTTTTTTTCTTTTTTCTAAAGGCAACATAACTTTCTTAATGTTTTCAAAACAGATTCATTCAGAGTGACGTAATACGCCATTGTGCAAAGCATGGACATTTCCATTCTTATTCGCCCATACAAAACACTTTTTCATCTTGTTCTTGAAATGCTCTAAATTCTCGTTTTTATTTTGTTTGTTATTTTCACAGTTTCTATGTCTCCTTGGAAAATCTGATTAACATCATCTAAATTTGAAGTATTGTCTTCATATGGTGAGGGTTCGTCGACGGATTCTTCACACTGAAGGAAGATGTATTCCACTGACGATCACTGTGACAGAGTTTAATATTTTCGCAGAGCATTTCATAAGCAAATGAACTCAGAAACAAGTCAGTAACTGGTATTTTAGAAACAGAACAGGTAATGGGCACTATACCTTGAAGATCATTGTCTATTTTTACTCGGAAAATTTTCAGTGAAGTAATTTCGTTCTCACCAAAAGGAAAAGATATCTCAATTTTACTTTCGCAAGGTATGTCGTCGGCCAGTCTCTGGCGGACGACTGAAATTTGTGCTCCCGTGTCTATGATTCCATTTAGAAAAATATCTTCGCATTTAACTTTGACAAGCTTCAAATTATCTATACTGCTAGATAAGTCCACGGATTTTGAGACAGGAACAGAGATCTTGGGAGTTAGCACATCTGACTTTCCCTTTTCTGCAAGGGGTACTTGTGTTTGCATTAAGGTGTTTTGCACTGTTGTATGAATATTTCTTGGTATCCTATTTTTGGTACAGAATTAGATGTATGACCTTCTTTCACACAATAGCAAGTTAGTTTGGAAATTGACTTATATGGTTCGTCATTCTTACGGGTTGGATTTACTCTTGGCGTGTTCTGAAAGGAGATCGATTTATTTCTGAAAGTCCTTTCTGGAAGTGGAGAACGAGGTCGCCACTTTTTATTAGTTTTGTCTTTCGATGGATTACCACCTGTCATTTTTGAAGTATTACGAACACTGTGATATTCTTCCAGTTTTTCCGCTAATTTGGTTGCAGAAACGAACTTTACCCAATCATCAAGAAGGTGGTCTCTTACTTCATGAGGCATTCTTTTATTAATTTGGTCTGTGATAATGAGGTCTTTTAACCCGGCAAAATCTGTGATTTCAAGGTCTTGATCCATTCTTCAAAATAATTTGTAATTTCGTAGCAAGAATCCCTCCATGATTTTTCAGCTTTCTTTTGGCGCATCGAAACATTTTCTAAAGCTTTCGGGATTTAATTTAAATCTGTTCAATAAGAAGTCCTAAATGTACTCATAATCTTCAAAATTTTCTTCAGATTCTCTAACAATTACTTGAATGATTTCAGATGGCATTAAAGTTAATAAACATGATACCCAATCTTTAGGATCAGTCTTTGTTCTTTTAGCTTAGCTTTCAAACAAGGGTAAATAAATCAAGATGTCATCGTCTTTTAACTTAAACTTAGGAATAAGCTTAATTATTTCGAAATTGTGTTGTCCACTTTCATTTGTCGGTGGAGTTTATGTTAGTCGAGTATGAGATTCAAATTCGGGTTTCTTCAATTCAAATCCCTTTTGCTCTCTTTTCTGCTCTGCTTCTGATTCTTCTTTTCTGCTAATTTTTCTTTCCTTCTGTGTTCTACAATTTCTGTTTCTTCTTTTCTTTTCCTCTCTTCAACTGCAGTTGAAAATATTTTAGCAAATGCTTCATCGCATGTGTCACTTTGAACTATTTTATTTTTTATTGCTACAATTTTCATACTTGGATCCACTTGAATTTCTAATTCAGCAACTAAAACTAGCAAATTCGCCTTTTCCCCACGTCCCATAAAAGCCATGGTTCGATTTTAAATAAACTCCAATCATTAAAAATTTAGTCAAGTAAACCTAAATTCTTTTTAATATTTTCTTATATTTACCCTTAACTTTACTTAAAGTATGAACTCTCTAATTGAGGTTTGTTATAATTAATTAAGTTAATTTCATTAATTTTGAAACTGATAATATTCTCTTTTAAATGAACTTTAAATAGTGAATCATTTATGTGAAAACAATTCAGCAATACAAAATGTGGTATCAAAGATAATCAAAGTAGAATGAAACAACCACAGTTTCATAATATATTTTTAAACAACCACTGGATTTCGTAACTTCTTTCTACAATAAAGACATTTTATGCGAAAAAATTCGATAAATTGTTGCAGTTTTCTCTTTCGCTATGAAACGAAAACAAAATCGTTTTTATGTGCGGCATTATAACAGCTGGGTGACGCCAAATAATGTTTTCTGACTTTATTCCGTCAATTTACTCTTACTTTTAGACAAAGCAACTCTTTTTTTTGTTTCGATTCAAATAATATTACAGCTCTATAGATACATATGTATTCTGCATAAAACTTTACATTTCTTAAACAGAATATTAAATTATGCACTGGCGTGCGTTAAAATATCGAAACTGAAAGTTTAATAAATTAGTTTATTTCACATATAATGAAATATAAATTCAATTATATTAAAATAAATTTTTAATTACCTAAGACGAAATTTGAAAAAGTATAATTCTTAACAATTTTATTTAGAATGTGCTGTTTGCTTACTCTGACAAGTAAAACGAAATTACTTTAGCACACTCGCGTATTCATTATTTTGAAAAGTAAAAGGAAATTACTTTCGACCACTGGCGTATTCATTACTTTGGCAAACTAATATTCCATTAACGGGAAACAATAATTAAATTTTCCTAATTCTGAAATAATTTTCGCACAAATAATTATTATTGCTTAAATACGTGGGAGCATGCATTTACAAAATAAATGGAGCTCTCACCTGAGTTATTCTGTTTAGGTATGGGATCTTAATCGACTACGCCAGTAAACCTTTGCTGTTCTAAAGTCACCACATCTTTTCGATAAATATAAATAAATTTTATTTAGTCTTTTGAAAGCACAAATATATGAGTCCTCCAGCTTAATAATAACTACTAGAACCAATTTTTATATCAAATCTTTAAAACATTTTCTCACGTTGCCATTCCGGAAAAGCACAGCTCTTTTTCTTTTATTTACAATTCACGATCTTTACATAACTTTAGTGAGATCTTAGAACATCCTTTTATTCTGCAGTTGCCATTCTGGAAAAGCATAACTCTGTTTCCTTTATTTATAATTCACGATCTTTAAAAATATGTAGTAAGGTTAACCAAAAAACATCAACTTATAAAATAAATCAAAAACTTCACTGTACGCAATATTTTGTGTGAAAACATTTACGTATTGATAAACACTGATCAGTTAAAAGCATCCACACCACACACATTCCTTTTTCTTCGCTTTTTCTAATATAAGTTTCTTAATAAAATGTTTACGTCCAAGCTCTTAACTGCAATAAACTTTGAACAATCAATCTATTAATTAGAAAATAATGTTCGAAGGCCATTGATTCAGTATCGACTCAACTTTTTCAACTTAATATTTGACACTGTCACGTTTCGTAATTTTTTTTTATAATTTTTATACTGGTGGAAGTTTCAATTTGTGTTTTTATATTTTTTCTTGTAATTAATTTATAATTTGCAATGATAAATTTTCCAGGTATTGAAAATATTTGGTATTTATATTATTTATGTAATGTTGCCTGACTATACGTGCAGTTAGCGCAAGGTATTTTTTCTATCGATGTACGCGTCACCCCGCACACATAGACACTAGCAACTCTCATAACTAGTCTTCCCATCACCCTAAATTGAGTCCGGGCCAACACCGAAAAATTGGACAAGAGCAAACCAACGGACTAGCTAGGCTGGCAACACCATCATGGAACATCAGCACAGGGTTCTAGCCTTGGAAGAATAGCCAAAAAGCTCTTAAATGACACATTCTTAGAAATCTGACAGAACAAGTGGAACGAAGGGGATATAGGACGTTTCACATTGGACATCTTCCAGACTGGTTAGTCTCAAAAGGGCGAAATCCGACCACTTTTTATAATAAGCTTTCTTTTTTCATGGCAGACTTCCGGCTTATTACTTTAGGTTCATCAAAAGAAATATATCCTACGGACGCAGGGAAACTTAAGTCGAAGCAGATGCCCTACATTATATTTGCACTCGCACGGCAAACCTTAGCTCAAGCACATGCTGAGCGGCGGGAACACATCGCTCAACTCATTCTTTACCGACTTCTACCCTTGGTACCTACCATGGTACACATCAATGAAGCATAACTTGTTGAGTCAGTTGATGAAAAGTAACGTAACAAACGATAAGCTTGGTAAAGATTGCGTAGGCTTCATCCTGCGAACTTGTATGTATTATAAACAGTGTTTATTAACATAGGGTAAGCTAATAACTAACAACACTTTGTTAATCAGCCTTCTTTGTAACTTTTGGTTTTGAACGAAGGACAAATGTCTACGAAAATGAGCGCTGAAAAATAGAGAGAAACATACGTAGAAAGGCAGCCTAATCGCTCAAAACAGACTGCCAGAGTATGGATGATACTACAAACCGATAGTGGCAAACCCGGAAGAGTATTATGCCAATTATAGAGATATGCAAATGCCATTAAATATAATTTGTGTTCTAGCTCATTCTTACTTAGATTTTGAATTCATTTTATTCTGATCTGCTTTATATCTTTCCAAACAAATAAGACTCATGTTTTCTTATCTTTTTCAAAGTTCTTTCGTCACCCTGTTTGGGAACCAGCGCTTATGATCACCTCGTGCGGTGTGCCCATTAGTTATCAGTTATGTTAAAAGGCCGGCACGGCGTGTTTACTGCTAAATTTCGTTTATCGGTGAGTCTGTCTTCTGAATAATGGTTTTACATTCTTTAGACTTTTCAGAAAGTTATTGGATACTTTTATCAGGGCTGTCAACCATATGTATCTCGGAGGAAATACATACATTCTCAGCGGACATTGGCTAGGGAAAATTAGAGATAAAATTACCTTCATTTTCTTTATTTACGGAGTTGAGAACTTACTCTTTTATCTCAGAATCTTTACTTTGTATTGAAGAAACTGTCGAGACCAAAATTTTAACCTTATGCCAAGACGTTGTTTACAGAAAGGTGAGTTTTAGTCAAAAATCTTAGAATTGATGTAATCAAATAGATGTCCGGTGGGAAAACAGTTCATTTGGACCTACATTTGGTGCGATATAGAAAAATGGAAATTTCATATTTTCTAATCATGTTGAAAAATTTGGATATGAGGAAAATTTAAGAAAGCCGAGTATAAAGGTGTTGAAGGAACATTTCTGAAATAGATATTCATTTAAAGAAGTTGCTATCTTCCATTATCTTGGAATATATTAATTACGGATGTGGTATTTTAATGGAGATGTGTAGTTGGAGGGACAGGTAGTAATTGTGCATAAGAAAAATGTGATAAATATGATTTTTTAAAGTTTGAGATATTATTCACTGCTTTAGGGAAATGTCACTATGCTGATCAGTCTTTTATTGCTATTCAAGCCTTTTGTTGTGAATCAATTTTTACATTATTTGTGAGATTATAAATATATTTCTTCTCCGGTCGTAAACAGTAAACCAGATTTTTGATCCTTAAAGATCGCTATATCGGCGTTCGTCTGCTCAATCATTTTATTATTTCTTCATATTATCAGTCCAGTTTGACCCAAATATTTCTTGTCAAAATCCTTTCAGTTTCATTACATACTTTTCCAAAATTGTTTTTTAATCAAGTAGAAATGTGGTTTTTGAAAGACAAAATCTGATATGCACACCACATGACTTCCTTGTGCGAAATATTAAATTATACGCATTTTTCCCGCCCTTCATTTTAACTTATTTGCTCAAATTTCATAAGAGGTATATTTTTCGTTCAATTAATTCAGTTCTCACTTCGCAACAAGACAAAAATATATAAAAGCTCAAATATCTATATTAAAAATCTAAAGATATAGAAAAACAGAAAACACCAAATACAGTTAATACAGTTAAAAAAGATAACAATTAAAAATGCAGTTTCTGCGCAAAAACAAGTAATTCGGGCAGAGGGCAAGAAGGCAGATTTTTTGGTGCACAAAACTGAAAGTTTACTTTTGGTCTCACTCTGCAAAAAGCATTGGATACGTAGAAACTAATTCAATTTCTTGTGGTCGCTATGCTGAGTCAATATATGTGATAATTTAATAACGCAAATGATAATTCCAGAATGGATTAAGCATAATTTAATTCTCAATAATAAAAGAAGACATTAGTTTGTTGTTGCGAAGTTTAGTTTCTCTAGATTGGGAACAAATCTACTATTCTGCTAAGTTTAAAATGTAAACAATTATTGCTGCTATGTAAAAAAAAAAATTAGGCTTAGCAGCACTTAGACAACTTTTAAATTGTTGATAACTCTACAACTATAACATGCAGGTTAACTAAAGGCATAAAAACCTTAACCGGAAGATAAGAACAACATAATTCAATCATTTGTAAACCAAAAAATGAACAATTTCAAATGAATAAGAATAAAAAAACTGAGCTCACGGAGTCGAGTAACAGAGTGGATATATTTACATATTTTTGCTGCGGCCGACTGCACGCAAAAAAAGGAAATGCACAATTATATGTTATAGCAACGTACGTACATACGTACATACATACCTACGTACAGACGCCAAGAAAAAATATCTTCTGAATCCATTTTAAATCAGTTTTATAATTCACTTGAGGAAAAAGTGTCCTTTATTCTATCCTTACGTAGAGATGTCACGCAAAAACATCGTTAAATTGCATTCGATAGCGGTCAAAATGTATATTTTCTTTGAAATATGATACCCGAAATTTTTCGCGATTAGAATATTTTCTTTTTACTTCGTACAAGGAAGTAAAAATACAGTGGCGGTTTTCTTTTAATATGTATTTTCTTCCTTTGCTGATGTGATGTTGTTACGCATCTTTTAAATTTGGTAATCAGCATCGTATGATACTATTTTAAAGGTAATTAATTGATACACTAATTTTTAGAGAATTCCTAAATGCTGAATATTTGGCTCAGAGGTTTCGGATTAAAATTCTAGTTTCTCAGAAATTATTTTAAAATCCTTTCCAACAAAGTCAATAATTTTTTAAATCTGTTATTTTCTCATTTTATTTAATCCAGATGAAATTTGCTTCAAAGTAATGTCAAAATAATAGATATGTAAAGAATCATGCAAAGAAATTTCTTTCTCCATATGTGCCCACGTGCCTTTGTGAGATATTTCGCTGGCAGTCGAGAGAACTGGACCTCCCATCCTGGAGAGGGTATAGTTAATTTTTCACGTGTCTTGCGCCAAAAATAAACATAAAGGCTCTGCAGCCGTGTGTGTAAAATACTGATGTAGAACAAGTGTTCGTTGCGTACAGATACGGAATATTTTAACGTAAGTATTTCATTTCTGACTCACGGGGGTGATAAATATATCGAAAAAAATATTAACTCAAAAATACGAAAGAAGAGACAGGAATCTAACTTTTGCAAATTAGCAGAATGCACAGCGAAATTTCAGACTTCATTACAATATAAGATCTAGCCTTCTTGGGAAACATAAACTAAGCTAGATCTTACTAAACCTGACGAATTCTCACACAGGCGTGAAGTAATACCAGCACAGAAGAAGGGTGAAAATAACCCTTTATTAAGTCTAAATAAAAACAGAAAGGCACGTACTTTCTGCTTAACAATAACAACGACTACTTCGGTGGAGCTTAAACGTTATTATACAAATCAATCCAAGTTTAAAGAGAATAGAGCTGGATTTTCGTGTTAAAATATTGCTAACTTAGCTTGACTCGTAAACCTAACAGGCGAGAAAATTAGCCGAAACGGCAAGGGGCATATTAGCGTAACAGCAAGGTCAGAAACGAAACGTGCACTGGCTAGCGAAAACGCGTTCTGAATAAACTCATAAATTCATCCGCTTAAATATTCACCTCACTTAACTTTAAATTTACACCCTGGCAAGGAATGCGAGAGGAAATTGAAGAATTCAGAAAAGATAACAGAAATTGAAATAATATGTTAATTTTAACTAAACGAAACCCTACAACAATACCAAACTTTCATGTAGTATGAATCTACTACTCAAAGTCAGTAACTAAAATTTTTAATGCTATTACGAATGTTAATGGGAAAGCAATCGGGACATGCAAGCTCAGGTTTCATCATATGTTTTCCCACATTCGATAAACAAGAACTTATACTCAGATGCTGTTTCACAGATTATTGTGGAAATTGTATAGGAATAGGACGTTATTATGCATAACGATAACATGATGTACAGCAGTAAAACATTATGTACGACAGTAGCATAATGTACAGCAATAGATCATTATGTCACAGCAATAGAACTTAGCATGAAATTATGCAGAGTTTATTATATTAAAACATCAAAGGCAAGTAATGTATTTAAGTGAAATTTATATGCATAGTTGGAATGAAGTATGAAGAATACTAGAAATTTGGAAGCAACACAGTTCTTGAAAATATATTTCAGCTTTTTCCCAATTGAATGCGGTGTCTAAGAATAGCAGTTCTGTGGGATAATTACTGCAACGCAATGGCATGTAGAACGAAGGTCTTTCCCTCATTTGTTTATCATATGCAGTGTTGCTCCCTTAAATTTTGGATTGTGAAGAGCCAAAGGAAGAAGTATTGCGCCATTTTGCTTTCAGATGAAGATGGGAGAAGTAAGTGGGTTTATATTCATCAACCTAAAAGAAAATGAGGAAATATTTTCAGTTAAAAAAAATCTTGGAACAGGAACATCTTTTCAATTAACTATCGCCCAAACACAGTGCCTAAAATGGATCTTGGAACATGCTTTTCAATTAACTATCGCCCAAACACAGTGCCTAAAATGTTAAAAAATATTCATTTATATAAGGGTCCTTCTTATAAAACAGGTGACAAATCTGTTTTACAATATTATATTTTACATTTATCCACCTTTAATAAGAATCTATGAAATTCAAATGATCATCACCCTTTTAATGTTTCTGAATGTCTTATGAATTTCACAATGACGTGGATACCATCGTAATAACAGCGATATGAAATTTACGTGCTTGAAAGCACTCTCTGTTCATTCATGGAAATTTTCGATGTTATGCCATTAAAATATGCAGCTGTTTCTAACATGTTAATTTATTTCCATGATCTGCAAATTCTGCAAATGCACGGACAAATGACGAATGTTCTGTTCTGTGATTTATCGGAACTTCCATAATGGCAATTACTTTTCATTGCAGGATAACTGTGTTATTAATGTTTAGAATTTTGTCGTTGACAGATTTTGTTGTTTAGGTGGTTGTCGTTGAATAAACGATAGACAAAGAATAAAATATTCTTTGGGAAGCAAACTATTCTGGAACAATTTAAAATCCTGTTGAATAACATTTATACTGAATATTTTGAATTTTATTACCGAACGTTTGCTAGTAGTTGAATATTATTTAGCTAAAATGTATCCAAAATATCTAGTTTCATGCCCTCCTTCGGAATTTCAGAATGATTAAAATGTATTTAAGTATACGCATAGCTTCATATTGCAATCACCTGGATAGTTACAAAATGCAGCGCTTTAAGCTGTTTATTTATTACCTTTAAGATAAGAAAAATATTGTTTTTTTTTTCCTGAACTATAGTCGAAAGGAAGAACTGTGTGAGAAAGAAAGCACATTGGATGGTTAATATATGTTAATTTTGTGAAGCGAAATTATATCCTATTATATAAAATGTTGCTTTATTCGGCAAAATTGTACAAAACGCAGAAAAATATTACAAATGGGGCTTCTTAAAGTGCAGAATGATACCTTCCTTGAAAAAAAAAATTATCACATTTTGTGATCCTGTAGTCATATTCGCAATTCTATGATTAATGGAACACCAAATTAAAGATCTGATATTTTACATTAAAAAAAAGCTGTCGGCGTTGAACAATATCTCTTCTGATAGATAGTTAAATCTTAGAAATGGGGACGTTTTCTATCATAAGATTGATTACTTATTTGGATTCAAAAAAGCGTATTTCTGGAAACTTTTCTGTAAAGAAAGTAAGTTATCAGTGTAATCTGTAAGGAAAACCTTCTTTAACCTTCTAAATCTTCTGTACCATCTGTAAGGAAAATAATTACCTAATTATTTCCCAAAGTCCCAACCATACTTTGAAGTCTTAGGCCTGTAAATTCGATTGGATACTTTACTCCCTTAGCATTCACTACCTCTAAAATTTCCGTCTGCTAGTTGTTGCGTTATAGATCATTGTCTGTTATCAATATAGACGATGACCAGCAGTTCACCTAATTTATCTTTTCAAATGAAGAATCTGATTTTAAGCCACACATCGTTTAGTATTATAGGAACAATGGAAATATTTTTTTTTGTTCATTTAGCATTGAATCTAGGCAAGATAAGGAACAAAAGAATAAATTTCTTCTCGAATACTTTATAAGGTATTTCTCCCGCCTGCTTTGCATTACATCGTGGTGTAGTGGGCAGCACGCTCGACGCGGATTCAAGACGTGGTTCGAGTTCCGGCGAAGGAATTGCTCATTTTTCACGACTCCTGCTTCGAAATAACCGGACTCTGCAAGTGACGCCCGAACTAAAGAAGATCGTAGTGTAGTGGTCAGCACGCTCGGCGCGTGTTCGAGAGGTCCGTGGTTCGATTCCCGGTGAGGGCATTGCTCATTTTTTCCGACTCCTGCTTTAAAACAAGATAATGACTCTACAACTTGACTTGTCAAATTTAATTACTTTCTTTTCGACGGAGCATCAAAAGACGGCGAATGTCAATTTTTAGCAGCTTTATATCTCTAATGAACATACGTGGTCCTATCTGATTTGTATTCGTGGTCGATAACCATTATAAAACTTCAAACTACATCTTATGTGTGATGACACTAATGTTATTAAAGTAATGTCTTTTCTTCTTAACAGGAAAACATTTAATAGGGTGTTTAAAATGTTGTTTCATGCTTGAAGATTTTAAGTCCAATGATGTCTCTAGAAGGGATATTGCAAAAGTTATATTATGCACCTCTACAGCTAGATGCCAAAGGAAATGAGAGACGATTTGATTTATTTGGTTCTGTCAAAGCACACAAAGGTTGAATGTTTAAGGGAAGAGATGCCTTCATGAAGGACTTTCTAAGGAAAACTGGTTCATATTCACTATGGGTCCAAAAATGCTATACAGCTAGTCCCTTTGCCTGGAATCGAACTCAAGTCAAACTATTAGTGTTCAATGACTTTAGAGCTTAGCATCTGAGGAATAGCAAAGAAGCCAGCGAATATAAAGCATTCGGCTGAAGTGATTAATTAGAAATGTGGGCGTCCTAGTAAGTTACATGTTACCGATCAGATGAAGCCAAGCCTCTTTATTCTCCTACGGCAGATCTCGAATTTGTTTCATTAAATGCACAGTTGGGATTTCCAAAAATTAAAACACTGCATATGCATGCAATGATGATAGTTCGTTTTCATGTGTCGTTCAATCAGTTCGTTCAGTCATGCTAAAATACAAATATTACTCATGTGATATTTGTATTTGAGTAAATGTCTTAACGTATATCACTGAGGTAAAGCATGCAGTTAGCATATGACTTTATACGGAGAATTGAAAAAAAGCACATGATTACTTAAATACACCGGTGAAATAAATTAAGAGAATTTGCATATTTTATCGAAATGCATGAAAAGAACTGAACTGAAGGAAACACCGCTGCTTCTAGATAAAAATGCAATCTTGTACGGCAAATACGTAAGCGTACACGTCTGTGTAGGTGGAACCAGTAGAAAAACAGGCTTTATAAGAGCGTGGAGGGTAATACGAATTGCGTTCGCTAGTACAACTCGGCAAATTTCTTGGTGTTATCTTGCAGCAATCGGTTAAATTCACATCGGAACAGTAAATATGAGTAACCACCAACGTTTAGATGATGGAATGAGGTGGCGAATTCTGGGGAGGCTAGAGGCAGGCCAATCAAAAGTCCAAATATGCAGAGAGTTTAATTTAACGCCCAGCGTCATGTATAACCATTGAAAACACTTCCAAGATACTGGATCCATCGAGAGAAAGCCTGGGCAAGGTAGTCCAAGAGCAACGACGGCCAGAGAAGATCGCTATTTGTCCATTTTAGCGAGGCGTAACAGAGAGGCTACAGCTTCTCAGCTCTCTCGGGACCTGTATCCAGCAACAGGAACCCGTGTAACAAGGGTGACTGTTTCCAAAAGCCTGAATGAGAGAGGGTTGTTTGCCAGAAGACCGGCTGTTTGAGTCCCGCTCACGTCTACGAAGAGGACAGTCCGATTAGCATGGTGCAGGCAGTATAGTGTTTGGAATACGGATCAGTGGGCGACCGTTTTGTTCACCGACGAGTCCCGGTTTAGCTTTAATACCGATTCTTGCCGTACTTTCATATGGAGAGAGCCAGGGACCAGCTACCTACCCTCCAATGTCTGCGAAATCAACAATTATGGCGACGGCAGTGTAATGGTCTGGGCAAGCTTCATGTTGGATGCTCGCACACCTCTCCACGTCTTTGGCAGAGGCTTTGTAACTGCTGTGAGATATAGGGATAAGTCTTGAAGCCCTATGTTTACCTTTTCAGGGTTGCAGTGGGCCCCGAGTTCATCTTACACGACGATAACCCTAGGCCACATAGAGCTCTTCTGGTCGACGAATTCCTCGAGAGTGAAGACATTCGCCGAATGGATTGGCCAGCCAGGTCTCCAGACCTCGACCCTATAGAGCATGTCTAGGACGCACTGGGGAGGGCAATTGCAACTCGCAGTCCCCCTCCGAGAACCATACACAAACTGAAAACAGCGTTGCTGAATGAATGGGACCAGTTGCCACAGGCACTGATAAACTGTCTTATTTCCAGTATGACATCACGCTGCGAGGCCTGTATGGCTGTAAGAGGAGACCATACCCCCTATTAACCCATTTCTTTTGTGTCTTCTGCAACCGCTGTTTCAGATCTTCAGACTCCCATGAGTGTTACACACGAACATGTGTTTCTATTATAGCTGTTAAATGTATATTTTATTTGTATTATCGAAACCTATGTTCACATGTGCACACCAAATTTTATTAAAATCTGTCCAGTAGTTCTGGAGATCGTAAATCAAATATGAAAATTCTCTTAATTTATTTCACCAGTATATATTGGCCCAATCATAAATGAACTTTTAAATTATGTTTTTGAGGGAAGGGATGTAATCTTAAATATGAAATAGTGAATTTTGCCTTGTGATTGCACTTTTAGATTCCTTGAAAAAGTAGGAAATATTAGCTACCTAATTACAAAATTGGGAAATATTATATAACTAATTTTTTTTATTTATTTTTATGTATTTAATCTTTTTAGCTTATTGTACTTGTGCTATGACTCATGAAGAAATTTAACATAACTATAAAACAAACTTAAGAACATATAGAAATTCAGTGGTGAATAATTAATTATAATTTTCTTCCTTTCAGAACAATTATATACATTAATGTTTTCCATAATTACCCTATGATGAATCTATTTGGAGTATTAGGATATAAATAATTAATATGCAGATTTCAATTACAGATTTTCATAAGCTGTTTTTTAAATTAAAAGAAAAATTAAATATATACGTATATACTTATATATATATATATAGATATAGATATAGATATAGATATAGTCAGTGATATACATGTGTACACACGGAATATCGTTTAATTCAAACAAAAATATCCCTCTATAGAAACTCAAATATCATGTTTTTTTACCTATGAATGGAAGGCAACAGAATCACATTTTCATACATTCTATTGTTGCATATTCGCATACATCAAAGGATATTTTATATTTGATTTACTGGTAACTTTATGTTATAAGGTAAAATCAATGGACAAAATAAATATGGCGCAGGCGGAATTCGAATTCTTGATTTGTTCCGTTTTCCCCAGCATCTTCCTCAAACCTAGAAGGAATAGAATGCACGCTGAAGTAAATAAAACTGGGCATTTAACCAAATAAATTTCTTCCCTAATGAATGAATATGAACCGGTGCGTAACCAGATTAGAGGGTAGTAGGCGGAAAATCATTCCGAACCGAATGTCTATAAAGGCCGACTGAATTTCAATGAGCAGTAAAATGTATGGTGAATTGAGAAGCAGAAATATAATTACGAGTAATGTATATTTATAGGTTATTCTCGTAGAGACCAGTTACATTTATCCAGATTTTGCCAGCTGTGTGAACTGTGAGGATCTTGAGGGGTTATAGCTTATAATGAAGATGTAACAATTAGACCAGGGATTCCCAAAAGGTTTCTTTTTAGTGATGCCATTTATTGATAAAATTTTATTCATCCACTTCCTTAAATTTTTCTCTGTAATAGAGAGAATACAGCGCAATCATAATACAAATAATTGTACATAAGTAACTTAAAAGTAAGAATTACATTAAAAATATGAACAAAAGTTATTATTTTTGTATTATTATTGTTTTTAATTTTTAAAATATAAGCAAATGTTACAAATTCTAATTGCATAAAAATTACTTTTTAATCAATTTGCTGATTGCGTTTGATGTGCTGATGCAAATTTGTAGTATTTAGCACAAAATTGCTTAATTCAGTTTTCACAAATATTCAAAATATTTTTGGAAAACTCAAAATTCTCGTTCAAAAGTATTCAAGCACTTTCTTGTTTTCAATCCAGTTTCAGTTATAGTCATCATGAGTTTTTTGTAATTTGTTTATTGTTTTATCTTGTGTTCTTGCACTTTGCTTCTTTACACTGCATTTATTACATAAAAAATTTATATATTTAGAAATTTATTACTGATTTTTAAAACATATTAATTAATTTTAATGCATTTTCCCTTTATATTTATAATATGTAATTTCTTTCATACTGCATGATGGAGCTTTGTTTCAATAAAAAAAATTATCAGTTTCACGAATATTTTTTGTTTTGTAATCAATGGGATCTTGAATATGCTTATCGATTGAAGCTGCATATTCGATATCGACCTCCAGTCGATTCGTCTTTGATCCCTTTGAAATTTCATCGCTCTCCAGGGCGTCAGTCCAAACCAGATAACCTTTTTTTGAGGCTGTGTAGAAGAAAAGTGTAGATATTGCATACAGGTAATGTGATATATCAGAACATCGAATCATTTAAATGGAAGATTTTCATAATTAATTTTTTTTCATTTTATTTTATTTCTGCTCCGACTGACAAAAAAATTTATCATAAGTATAAAGCAAACTTTAAGAACATATAGAAACTACCGTGTTAACCTTGGCTGTATAAATAATTATAATTTATTTTCTTTCAGAATTATTGTATGTATTGATGTTTTAACTTATTAACATATGATGAATCTATTTGAAGTAGTAAAATATAAGTAATTAATACGCAGATTTCAGTTACAGATTTTTTACTGCAGATTTCAATAAAGATTTTAATAAATTTTTTAATTAAAAAAATTCAAAAGGATATTTAACATCAAAATGCTTAATACCTTATTTAAATTATTAATTACATACTTTTTCTGAATTTAAATTTTCGATTCATATATTTCTTAAATTTTCAAGCTAGTATAATCTTTATATTAAAAAAATTATAAAGATTATACTAGAAATAAAAAAAAATATAAGTTCCTCAATTCAATTTTTTTACAATCTGCAAAAAATTATGCTATTAATAAACTGCCATATAAGACCATTTTTTAAATAAAAATACAGAATTCTTTTATGTAATATAAATTGAATACTGTCATGTCATGTTTTTAAAAAAATAAATCCAGCTAGTTTTTTCATCAAAACTCTTGAGAAAAAAAGAATGAGTTAAGAGACTTCGTGGACTATTTCTCACAGGTTCAACTATGGCAAAGTGTAAAGCTATTTGTGTAATATAAAATACATTCTTAATTTTCAAGATTTACCAAGGAAAATGGACTGTTTTCCTTAAAAAACCTACAATGACGTTTTGCAAGAAAAAATGATAGTTATACGCATTCAATAAGTTATGTTCCTTACTGCAAACTTAGAAAAGGCTGCTAGGATATTTTTTCATGATCTCAAAGGAAGAATAATAGTAATTTAAAAGCCTGAAAAAAATCGATTTTGAAGAGTGAGTCTGATGAGTATAATATACTAAAGTATTGTATCGTTTGCATGAAATGCTTAAGGAAGGTGCTTTGCTCATTAGCGCCAACGCCCTGTGAAGCTTATAAGGTATATCTCCCACATTCTTAGCGTGCCTTCGTGGTGTAATGTCAGCACACTGAGCCGGTATTTCAGAGGTCCGTGGTTCGATTCCCGGCGAAGGAATTGCATATTTTTCATGTCTCCTACTTCGTAAAAACCTGATGTCTCTACAGTGGCGCCCGAACTAAAAGGGTTGTGGATGATGACTCTCCACACCCAGGATTTGGCGACTAGGTCCCCTAAAACCCTAGTCGCCCTTTAAAAAGGGGAGTATATAAGGTATATCTCCCACATTCTTAGCGTGCCTTCGTGGTGTAATGGTCAGCACACTGAGCCGGTATTTCAGAGGTCCATGGTTCGATTCTCGGGGAAGTAATTGCATATTTTTCATGTCTCCTGCTTCGTAAAAACCTGATGTCTCTACAAGCTTTAGTCATGTAAGATACGAAAGCTGGCTCTAGGTAGCAGAGAAATTGCTCACTTACTTCGTATATTTAGATAAAATATAATGAGATGATAGTGCAGTATTAGATCTTCTGTTAGAAAGGTTATAAGTTGCATTCCTGTCTTCTGTTAGAAAGGTTATAAGTTGCATTCCTTAAAACCTCTTATCCTCATCACCGTTGACATCCATGTGAAGCTAAAGGATTGGATAAAATTTTAGTAGAATAAGGTTTTTCATTCTCATAGCTGACTTTACAGCCGTTTCCTTTTCCGGCAAAGCTCATAAGAGACATGTCTTTGGACGTATGAAGAGATTTAAAATTATTGAAGGGTTTAAACAGGCTTATAATTATCACTCGCAAATTTACTAACACTATGGTCATCAGCTAATCTGGCAAACGGCAACGTAACTGAAACTCTTACTGTAACCAGCGAATGCTACTCTGAGGAATTATTATGTTTCAAATCCTTCGAATCCGATGCTCAACTGACAGTGAATTTATGGACTATAATGTGGCATCTCAATGCACTTCGGTTATTGAAATGATATGATGCTGCTATAATGAATTATTTGTTTGTTTTTTCAATTTAAATATTACTGAATACATACAGAGTTCTACCGGTACACGTCTTATAGCACTTGAGCACCCACTAGCGAATTTTCAATAGTTAAACATGAGACTGATTAATGGAGAAATAGAACTGAGTAACTCATCTGAAATACGTTCATAAAGAAAAACCGTCATTAATTGTTCCAGGTAATCACTTCCTATACCGAAAGCATTCACCTATTTTTTTTAATCACTCATAAGAGATTCATCTCTAGTACTTTACTTGTGAATAAAGAGAATTTATATTATTTTTACCTGTTACTGTTACCGTGGCTGTTTCCTAGTCGCTTGAATCTGTAAGTCAAAACATATGCATGATAATTTTGCAACCAGACTCCAGAGTTTAAACTCATAGGAGAAATTCTCGCTATCCGCTAACTATATTAAATTTACCTAGTCAAAATAAAAAAAGAATTACTTAGCGTTTCTCTTTCAGTTGCTTGAGTACTGCTTAGTACTCGAGCAAAATTTCACAAATAATAAAAACTAATATAACGTTATCATATGCTCTCTTAAATTCAAGACACAGTTGAAGGTATTAAGTTGAATACATATTAAGTATTTTCCCTAAAAATTAGCATGATTTTAATGAATTAATACTTTGTTATTCTTCTCAAACCGTAAAGGTTTAAACACAATTAATATAAATATTTCATTTCATTAACTTTTATTGAGTGAATAGCAAACATTCTTTTGCAAAACTATAAATATCAGATTAGCTTCAATACACGCTACTACTATAATTAGGAAGTTATCTTGATGTTTTTATTTAATACTTAATTAGCAAATGAAATTGAAATCTCTAAATTTAGAACTTCATTATTGCACAATACCGAAGAAGCAATTTTCATTTAAAAACATATCTTATTAAACAAATATATCCAAATTAATGGATTTTAATTATGGACGCTTTAACCCTGTCGGAGTACTGTTAAGGTGCAGAAAATGCTTTAAGACCAAATGAGCTACTTACGTAACATTCCACTAAAGCCAATTACATGTAAATTACTTTTGTTAGGAAAGTGAATCTGTAAGGTTTTAGTTTAAACTAACAAAGATTTATGTTAATTTATCTTTCCTGTGAGCTCTTATTCCAACTTCCCGTTAGAATGAGCGCGCGTTTCAGCTTTATGTTAATTTGAAGTGGAGCCAAGTTTTGTATTTAAGGTTAGCAAGGAACTTCTCAGTGTGAGAGAGCTTTTAGTCTCAGATCACTGCGGCTCTGTTTGACGTTCGCCTGACAAGCTAGTATTTAAATTCTAAGCCTTAGCGCTGTTACTCTAATACTTATTGAAGTAATCTAAGTGCGTTAGTATTAGCTAAATCTTGCTACGCACCACTGATAGTTTAACACAGAGACCAACCTCGCGTTTATAGTTCTGAGAGCAACGACTTCTTAATTTTCTACTTAACTTTATTTTAAATTATTTGATTGTTCAGTTTAGATCCAAGTGCGGTCATCATTTTCTGTTATCCCTTCCGAGTTGGGAAGTGGCTGTAAATAGTAGTTTAATAAAAGGGTACTTTTAAACCCTCCCTGCGTGCAGTTATTCTACCACCTAACCACAGTTACTCTGCCACAGAACATCGCTGCATTCAGTCTTTGTTCGAGATCAGGACTTTGATACTATCACGGCCATGTTCGCCAAAAGTATGCACAGAACACTCAGTCCTGACAAATCTTATTTGTGAACTATATGTCAGAAACAAATAAATATAAACCTAAGATAATTCAAATAACGAAATTTAACAAAAAGAAGACATGGTATTTCGCTTCATTCTTCCCATCATTCAAGGTGCATCTATCCCGTCTTTCAGAAAATACCTTTGGGAGGGCAAATCGTAAAACGTTCTGAAACTGGATCACAAAATGCATTTGACTGAGTTATATTCTCCTTATTTCCAATGCGTGAAACTAAATCCTAAATAGTATTATTGTTTTCGCTTCTTTAAGCTCTCAAATTGTGACTGAGAATTAGAATGCAAATTTCAGCAGCATATGAAAATATCGCTTTGGAAATCTTAGTCATATTTTTTAGTTCAAGATAGAAAGCGACTCAGTACAAAATTAATTTATTTTTACTCTTTTTTCATTAAGGTTTTAAAGAATTTAAAAGTAGTAAGTCTGTAATGAATTCTTGAAAACAAAAGCCATTTCTCAGGAGTAAAAATGCGTTTTAATTAATTTGCTGATTTTATTGGATAGCACGTTTACAATAGCTTCATACTGTTATTAGAAGAGTGAATCATTTATATTTTACTCAACAAATAGGATTCCTCGTTTCCACCAATCAGGCATTGGTAATATAAAAAAAAACATGTGTACGTTTACTGTACAAAAAACAATAAAAGGTGTGTTGTTTAGTATATGCAATAAGTATTGTAATGATGAAATTGACATGTTTCAGTTGGAGACATTCGGAAATATTAGAATTAATACGATTTTTTAATTAACATATTTTAATTTGGATATGAATTTTAAAGCAAAACCCTAGCCTGCTTGAAAAATTGTGTTGATAAAAAATAAAATATCGCTTGATTAACATGCAAAGATCGAGCATTAAAACTGTCAACTAAAAGAACGGATGTACATAAGCTTCAAGCCTAAACTTCAAGCTATTATCATATTAGCTGTAACCTTAACCAGTTATTATTTCAGATCATGAGTGATACTCAAATATGTATTAATCGGCTTTACGAAAATTCAGCTGATATAACATTTGATATATCAATGTTTAGATTTCGACATAAAGTTCATTTCTTGACT
This sequence comes from Stegodyphus mimosarum, assembly GCA_000611955.2. Classification (NCBI taxonomy): domain Eukaryota; kingdom Metazoa; phylum Arthropoda; class Arachnida; order Araneae; family Eresidae; genus Stegodyphus; species Stegodyphus mimosarum. The sequence goes on from KK114056.1 coordinate 36,452, forward strand.
GCGAAAATTATCGTACCTTCCTTGACTTGATTATTCGCTTTAATTAAAATAACAGCGAAGTAAGTGACGTTAACTCTCTGCTAATATCTTATCTTCCCTCCGATGATGTAAATTACACTTAATTCATTTAACTTTCTCCTCAACAGTTTTGATACTAAAATGCGTCATTTTTAACAGTCCACTGGCAATAAAAGATTCAGTTGAAAAATTGGGAATATGTTAAAAAATGCTTAATTTAATTTGAAGATTGCAGAAAAACCTTTATATGTAATATTATATTCTGATCTATTTCTCAATGCATGAAATGAAATTCTCCGGTGATTAATTTGACAGGCAAGGGAAAGAAAGTCGGAGAAAAGATACATACAAGAGAAAGGATACATTTTAAATAAAAAATTGTATAAATAATTTTGAAAACAATGCAGTTTGAAGTAATGCATTATTACCAAGAATATCCATGCTTGGAAAATTTCAGAAAAATCTTTAAATCTTTTTCCGTAAATGTCGGTAGCCTTTTTTTTAGCATTTTTTAGCATTGAATCAAAAGAAGTCATAAACAATTTTTTCAATAAAAACATATAGAAATATTATTATTTATTTCTGGCATAAAAACGCACAGAGCACGCAAAAGTATAAAAGAATAATTAAGTTAGCATAATACCAAAGCGTTTGGAACAGCAAGTACAGTATGAGTGTAAATCAAAAGTTGCGAAGAGCGAAATTTCTAAAATCTGGTTGTCGGAAATCTTTCATTTATTTTGTTGCAAGTGATGCTGCTTAGAAACGTGCTGTGCAGAACAAAATATTATTAATATTTCTGTGAAACATGATTTAAGAAACAGCCTGTTCACATTTGTTGCAAAGTAAAATTAAAAATTAAATAAATAGATCAGTAACATTAACAGAAGGTAAAATTAAATATCTGAATGAAAAAAACAATTGAACTACAAAGCTCTAATTGAATACTCTAAAATACAAGTAATAAAGTTTCCAACCATCAGAATATTCTTCACAATATATGACTGAAATAACAAAACGTAAAGCTGAAAATCACGACATGTTTTAAATCCAAATTTCGATTATACATGTACAGAGTGTATCCGAAATGTTTCAACAAACTTAGAAGGATGATAGTACTCATTAGGACGAATAAAAAAATGCAATAGAACATGGGCTCGCAAATGACGTTTAAACGGTGAAAATCGAGAAATTGGGTCTGGAGATGGACAAAATGAGACAAAGAAACACTCCAGAAAATTATTTATTGTACAGAGTAGGTACATCACAACTCGTGATGTCCAGAGAAAACAAAATTTTACAACAATTGTTCAAAGTGTCGGCCGTGGACATTATGACACAGAGTACATCGACGGAGGAACGACTGCCGGACACGCTCGAAGATTACGGGAGTTTCCTGGATTTCAGCTGCAGCGGTTACAATACGCACCACTACTTCTTCTGACGTTTCTACTGCCATCTCATAAATGAGGGATTTCATTTGTCCCCAGAATCTGTCTTATCTCTAGACATCACGAGCTGTGTTCTACCTATTCTGTGCAATAAATAATTTCTTAAAGTGTTTCTTTCTTGTCTCAGTTTGTCCATCTCCAGACGCATTTTCTCGATTTTCACCCTTTAAACGTTATTTGCTACCCCATGTTCCGCTGCATTTTTTGTTCGCCTTGATGAGTAATATCATCCATCTAAGTTTGTTAAAGCATTTCAGATACACCCTCGCACATGTATGTATATATATATATACATGTATATATATATATATACATGTATATATATATATATAAATGTATTGGAAATCTACCGCTTCTCTCCTTCCTTAAATTTCAGTTAATTCCCAATACAATTATTGTATGGGAACGAAATTTTATATTTACTTGCATATAAAGAAGAAAATTGTGAGAAGCAAACTTTCGTTTGCCTTTTATTCCAGGGAAGAAGGAAAATATAAAACAAAGAAATTCACTTTTATAATAAGTAGGATGATTATTCTCGGAAATCAGAACAGCAAGGACAATATGCGACGCGTATTTGCATCACCATTCTTTCAAACTTTCCCTTTCTCTCCGATACTGTCATTACATTCGAGCATGTTTAATTCCTAAATTTTACCTCCACATAAAATAGTGGATGTACAGCAACTCTTTAGCAGACACTTGATATCTGAATATATCAATGATTTTTGAAAAAAGATATAATCTGCATTCTTTACATTTTGATAAAGATTTCATAAAAGCTTTAACCTGTAAATTCGTTTAAAATTTATATTAGGTGCAATGATTAGAATTTTGCGGTGAATAAGTTGATCGTCAAGTAATGAGATGCATAAGAATGAATGCCTGTACTCTATTTAAAATATTTGCCATGACATATTGCAATCCTTAGCAAATAGTGTATAGCGTATAAATAGCACACCTCCTTTAATATGATCACATTTGCCACGGCTGGTTTGATAACCTTTCCCAGATGACTGTATTAAGAAATGAGAAAAAATGTCCTTCAAAACAGCAATCGAATTTAAATAATTTAATATAAAAATATCCAAAAAATATAAACACATAGTTATAGTTAGGTCAAGCGTAGGCTGGATCGAGAGACAATAGTCAGTTCGCTTTTTTTTCAATCCTCTGCCCCTCCCAAGAATGCAGCGAAAATGAATAGAGATGACAGATGGTTTAATTAGACACGATCTCTCCACAGCAGGGTTGTAGCAGGATCTAACAATGATAAGTTTCCTTTAAAAGACGCAAAATAGAGATGCACTTCGACCCCTCTTTCAGATGGTATTGCAATGGAACTACTTCTCATTTCAAAGCATGCTTTAGGGGATCTTTTTTTTTTTAATTTTCAAGTAAGAGGCTAAGGAACAGGAGACAAGTAGCCGATTTTCTAAATAAGGCATTGATAGCTGGTGAAAGGAGGAGGAAGAAACATTTCTGAGGGCAGCTTCAGATTCAAAATGTTTATCTTTGTAAGATAGGGAAAAAAAGCAAATATTTGAGCTTCATGGGACTGTGAAGTGGTTAATTGGGAAAAAGCAAATGTTCGTTTCTGAACTATCCGTAATGCATTTAATGCAAAAGGTAATATATGAGCTTTTCATAACATTTCTGAAAATTATTTGAACGATGTTGTGCTCCTAATTTTAATGCTCGGAGGGCATCCTTAGCCAATGTAAAATTAAAATTAGAGAAGAAAGTAACCTCAGTTTGGCGTAGACTTTTTCAAAAATCCTTTCTTCCCCCCAGAAAAAATAAAAACTTTACTGATAATACAGATAATTTTCTACAATTTTTTTCTCCTGGAAAAGAGTAGCCTGTGTCTGATCCACTCAAAATCGATAGAGGTATTGAAATGCTATGCCTAAATAAGCATCCTTTTTTTGTCTAATGTTATATGATTGACTGAATTCGAAACCAAGATATTTGGGGACATTATCCTTGACTTGGGAATATTTTCCTGCAATTTGGCCACTTTTGTCATGCATATTAAATTTATTTGGACACTTTACTTCAATATAAAAAATTTAGAGAGATCTATTTTCCATGTTTTCGTATGCGAAATACCGGGACTTCGGTAATTAGATAACAATATCCGAATGATTACATTAAATGTGATCACATTAAGCTTCCTGAATGCATATGTATACGTTCGAGAAATGTGCTAGATAGGACGTGGTTAGAAATTATTATCACAATTTGACACAAAGAAATATGCAACTAGTAAACCAACAGGGAAGTTAAGAACAATAAAAATAGTAGAACTAATGATTTATTTAAACACGAGTGAAATGAAAGATAGAGAGACCGAAGCATTGAAATAGGAATATTTTATAAATTTCGTGTTAATCAGCTTAACTTAATTTGATGTGAAGAAAACTGAAAGCGCACTTATCTTCTCTGTGAGAGTGAGATTTCTAACTCACCCCTCTCGAATGAATAGGAAACTTTCTCTCAGGAGTGTCTGCAACATTCGGAGAATTTCAGATAAAAGTGCAGGAGCCCAGTTGAGGGCCTCAGGGGCTAAAGGCTGGCAGAGGTGCAGAATCCAACAGAAGATGAGTAAACACAGGAATGCGGTTTCCCATGAGCTTTCCTTTCTCCGCAGAATATTCAACTCTTGCTACAAACACGGTAAGCGTATCCGCGAGTCTTAGGTCAACCGCGACGGCGGCAGTAAAAGGAATTCCCGGGTGCAAACGCAAAATAACTTGAGTGGGAGAGAATTAAATGATTAGGAAGCTACCTTAATCTAAAACGAAGGTAGTTAGCAGAGAATTGCAACATGTGTGAAATTCATTAAAGAATTAGTGAATTCCTTGTCGGATATAAGTGTATTTTACAGGTGCACAAAGAGGAGAAGTAATAATGCTTAATAATTTATAAATGCATTTTATGCTCGTTTAACTTGAAGTTATTTTTAGTAATGGTGTAGATTTTTTATTGCTTTAGTTTACTGACATTTCTGTTTTAAATTTCGTTATTGTTACAAAGATAACGTGCTTTTAAAACTGTTGTGAATAAATATTGATCAAATCTTGGTCTCTCCATTTTAATAGCAGTGCATGGGCATGGAATCTAATAGAGCATCCTTCATTTTTTTTTAAATTCAGTTCTCAGCTGAATGGAGACAATACTGTTAAAGTATTGTTACTATTGTTACGTAAGTTATAAATAGCTTTATATGTGCAGCAATTGCTTATGGAGCTAAAAATAGAACTCAGTCACACATTGTTACTTTAGCCACTTATAAGAGACATTCCAATGCAGATATAAAGAACGTCCTTTAGATATCTGATAAATGTCAGCATGAGGTACAGCAGTGATGAGAGGGAAATGTATAACCAATATTGAGATATTACGATTTTAAGATTATGCTTTGATATACCGTATGCATTTTTTAGCAAATTATTCATCTTCAATCGACCAACAATATTTTTTCAGAACCTGTGAAATTTAAACACAGTCATCAGTAAAATTAATTTCATGTACAAATCTAATGCAATGGTTTGTAAATATCGATTCGCCTTATGTTTTAAGAAACGAAAAATGTACAGTGATTACTTGTTCAGAGTATCTTTTAAATATTATATGGATACTCACTCCTTGTACCGTAAGGGACCAAGTCTTATCAACCGGCACTAGCACATTCCTACTAACTACGGTTTCAATTTTCCTAACAACTTGGTTTCACATAAATAGATTATGATGCCTGTATGACTGCCTTGCAATATTTTGGTTCATGCAGAATATTTGAACAGATGAGATTCTTTAAAATAGCTTCACTAGAAGTGTACTATATGTCAGGCAATTAACCGAACATTTATTTAGTTTTGTTTTCGCTGGGAAAATGGCAAAACAAAGGTGGTCAAAATTCGAACGCTCATATCAATGTATTCCTTCTAGTAGCTAAATTATTATATATTCCATGAAAGTACTCCGCAATCTATAAAGATTTAGAATGTTTTGACATGCTTATTTAAAATTTGTATTTATAAAATGCACACAATTCTTTTATAAAATTCATAGATCGATTTATTACGATCACCAAGTATAACGGTCATTTAATAAAGTTGATTCAATATACCTTATATAGTTCCCATATTCGCAGGAATGATTTTAACATATGTTTCTGTGCGTGGAATAATAAACAATGTTATTTTATTTAATTTCGCTTAAAAGAAACGCATATTAGTAATAGAATCATTAAATATTTCAGGATTCTATGTACAGTTGAATATATACATATATATAAAGTAAATGTTTGCTTTATTTATATTCATAATATAAGGATATTCATAAATAGTGCTATATATGTATGCAAAAATTGCTCAAATGTGCTCTAAATCATAAAAAGTGAAAGGCGTAAAGAATACAGCTTCTCTAAGTTCTATTCCTCAGGAGGGCTTGAATTGACAACAAATACTAAAATTGCACGATATACTTGGGAGAAACCACATAATAAGGAGAAATAAACTTTCAATGACGACACCCAATAAAGCTGTATAGAAGTTAAGTTTGAAAGCCAGAATATGACACCATATGAACTAACGAACTAACGCGACTAACATGTAACGGAAAAGGACAGAAGGAAGTTTCAACAATTCAGATGTTAAAATATTTTTTAATTCATGAAACACGAGCTAAATAACAGTCGAATCAAAATATTTTCAGAAAAAAGCTTTTAAATGCTACATTTTTCCCCTTCCAATAAAGTACAAATTTTAAGAAAAATGTTTTAATTCCTGATATAATTCTCAGGAGAAATAATTAAATTTTACATGGAAGATTCTCCTAAAAACTGGAATAATGAAATTTGACTTAATAACTTAAAATGCTTTTCAAAGTTGCATAGAAAATGTTTGTTTTCTTTTTTATGCTCAAGTTTTACAAAGCAGTTTTTTTTAATTATACTTTAATTTGCCCATGGAACCTATCAAAAACATCTTTTCAGAATCTAATGAAAGTTATGAGTCTGTTCTAATGAAATAATGAGTTTTCTAATGAAAAAAGTATGGAATTGAAAACTATATGTGAAACTCGATTCCGTAGTCATACCTCAGCTCCTTAAAAAGAACCTACGCGTAGAAACTTTGCAAGCAGTGATAGGTCCGCGCAATCTGAAGTAAAGAAAAGCAGAGCGAAAGGATGAGCCAAAGACACAATCTGCAGGATGAAATGCGTTGGATAGCTATAAGATGTCGCACGCTGATGGAAGATAATCCGCTATTGCGAGAGAGTTGAATGTGCATCCTAGTGTCATCGATAGGCTGTGGAATCGATACTGAAGGTATCAAAACCCCTGTAGAAATATGGGCCTGGACGCCGAAGAACAGATGATCACTTCCTGTTTCTATGTGCAAAATGCAGTAAATTACTAACAGCATGACAGCTGCCAAACTGTGTTACGTCGACTGCATGAAGGTGGAATGTACACCCGACGACCTGTGGTTTTGTCCTTTCTTCCTATTGCATGCAAGATCGTTAAAATCGTATTTGGACACCAGAGCAATAGGGTGACGTACTCTTTACGGAAGAGTCTCTATTTATTATCCAGAACGATTCCGAAGGGCAATGATATGATGAGAGCCAGGGACATGTTATCGGGCAGCAAACATTATCGAAAGAGACCTTTACAGAAGAGGAGGCTTATTTGTAATGGCTGGGATGGCAACTAATGGCGGCATCGGCTTCTGAGTGACTCCTGATAATTCCATCACAGCCCCCGATATCGTGATGAAATTCTTCAACCTCTTCTGCTACCTTTCATCGCAAAGGGTACCTATGCGATATTTATGGACGACAACGCTTGCTTGCTACAACTCGAGTGGTACGGAGTTACCTTGAGAGTGAAGTTATTCCACATCAGTCGTAGCCTGCTAGATCAACTGATCTGAATTCCACAGAACATGTGTAGGACATGTCGGAATGCAGATTAACAGATCGCTGTGTACCACCAGGTAATAGCCACGAGTTCCGACATGCATTACTACAAGAATGGGCGCTAATGCCAAAACAACCGATCAAGTGAAATCTTCCTGCTAGCTACAAACGTAAATTTCATAATTAAATGAACCACTGGAAAACGCATCTTTGTGATGCGCTTAACTTGTAAGATGTCGAACATGTCGAATCGAAAAGTCTCAAACCTGAAACAAAGGGATAAATTCTTCAATTTTGATGTTCTTAGCAAGCTGTCAAGCATTCACTTCAGCTAGGAGTGTATCATACCCAATTTTAGCGTGACTTTTTTCTTTGTATATTCTTCCAAACTCATTTGGTCTTTTGCTTCGTGGTGATCATAAGACATATGTTTTTGTATGTCCTTTATTGTTTGCTGTATGATCTGTTAAAGCCACACCAACTTCTCGTATCAATTTCCCCCATGTCCATTGAATAGTTTTTATTTTATTCTGTGTTCTGCTTTCATTGCTAATTTTTTGAGCAGGAGTGCAAATTAAGTTCTATCACTATTTGCGAATACAACACACTGCTATGTGTTTTAATGAAACCTTCAGTACGTATTATTCTTCGCATTTGTAAGAATTCTAAATTCAAGCTACTGTTGAATAATATAATTTGCTTTACGTACCTAAAAATAAAAAATTAGTGAATTGAGATTGCAAAAAATAGTAATATTGTGGTGCACGTGGCTTTTCCAAAACTACTATACAGAAATATGCAAAACATATTTCCAAAACCAAACATCCTTTATTCTCTAAAAATATATATGGAAAACATGCTTTTCATGCAGACATAAAGCTTTTGAATTTTACGCTGATGTAAGCCATTTATAATCTCATAGTTTCGCATACCAGTAATTTGAAGCCTAATTGATTTGGGCGAAGATTGTGTCTGAAACAGCATGCGTTAGAGATATCCACGAAAGCCAATTATTGTAAACTAGACTGTAGTGAGACTTCGTGCTACTTGAGCCCTTCGACAAAGACAATGAACAGCACGGCTCGAATGATACGCCTAAATGAATGGGCTGCAAGGCGGAAAGGAGCAATTAAATAAATTAGCTTTATAGCTTATTATCACAAACTTCAAAATTTATTAAGCTCTCTTGGGTTGCTCCTTAATATGTTCTCACTTTCTTGCGAATAATTTGGTCATAACGAAAGGCTATTTGGTACTGCCTTGAATGCATTTCAGTGCCGTCATGAATTAAACAATAAATTAAACAAATAAGTAAATATATGAGTTAAAAATCTTAGAATAAAAAAAAACTTTCCTCTGTACAATAAAAAATTATCTGTGGACTCGTAAGGTATTTAAGTTAAAGGATAAAAAAGGGAAATATTTATTGTCTGTCTTCCGCAGAGAAAATAATAATTAAGATTGATATTGAGGAGCGATTGCAACAACTGTAAATCTAAGTGATTTCCAAGTCATGAAACTGGTAACAATCATACGTTCGAAAACGCAGCAAATATGAGACAGAAGCAGCGTATCTAAATTATTGGAAAAATTACCTTGAATATATATAGCGACAGTCTTTCTAATGGAATGTAATATTAACGAAGTATCTACCTGCAGACATGAAGAATGTTAAGATGTATATTTTTTTATCAGTTTCCACTTTACATGTAACAAAAAATAACTGAGATTTGCCGTCAAAACGTTTTTCCTCTTTAAGTAATTTAATTCTTTAACAGAACTCTTTCAAAGTTAAACGTCTTAAAGTTGCAAATAAATATATCGTCTATATTAAAAGCTAGTGAAATCTCACTTTGCTTTTCAGAAGAAAAAATCTGAAAGAATTTATTTCTTCTAAATCAAAATGTCTGTTAAGATTAGAAAAAGTTTTACGTTTTGATAAAAAATTAGCTTGAGCTTCACTCTATAATCTGCATTAGAAATATACAATATTCCAATAAACTTCACAGTTTTGACGCAGATATTATTTTTGAATTATTTGATAATCAGTTACTGAGATGCGCAGTTGTTGAACTTAAGTGTAAAATCTATTAAATCTTGCCGCACATATTTTATGTTTAGCTGCATAAATATACTTGAGGTAATATTATACTTGAAGTATTTCGGAAAATCTCCCTAACTTTTCAAGTACGTATATCTGAATGTAAAATATATGCTCAGCGGTACGGGAATTTTAACGTCCATTATAAGTAACACTATGTAATATATGCCTTTAATATGGACGTTACAAATATATAACGTTAAATTATATATGTCTCAAAGTACACCTTTAATACGTTATAGCAAATATAGTCATACATAATACTGATTGGGATAATAATTTTGCAGTTAGCAACTTTACACAAAGAATAAAACAATGCCAATTCTCTTTCTATATTTGTTGAAAACCATACGAATAAAATCAATATAAAAAATTATGGAAACCCCAAACCAATTCTTTTAACTATTTGCCATTGAAATTAGATCATTTATAAAGCTTTATAAATTTATTCTGAGCTCAAATTCTCTCGTAACGCGAAAATAAGGCGCCATCGGATATATCGTAGTATATACTCAAAGCTTAACCGCCATTGGCCCTTTTCGCAAGTGTTGCGAACAATGCTATATCGTCATTTGGCACTGAAAGAGGGTTAAAAATAAATTTAAACGATTAAGCTGGTATGATTACCATATCTAAACTTTTTCTCTAAATTGGAGAAATAATAATCCTTGAATTTCAAACGCATATATTCAGGAAAAGCCAGTGAAACCTATTGTACCTACGCTACGTGTGATAAAAGTAGAGAGTGAGGATGGAATAGTAATTGAATTGCTTCGAAATGAAGCCTGTTCTAATAAATTGCCGTATGATACCTAAAATTTCTCTTTGAAGAGTAAGATGAACTGAAAGTTCTACACAACTGGAAAAAAAAAGATGCGAATTTTAGTCAGAAAACTGTAGCAATATTATTACTGCTGGTTGCATTAGATTTGAGAGGTTTAATGCACAAATGGTTTACCTTCACACTGGATAACTCACATTGGAAAAGGCGCTTTTGTTTAGAATTCACATTGGACTAGGCGCTTTCATTTAGGATTTGGGTATTGAACTGGGATGTTACTCATATATCTGGGACACGGTAGACAGGTTATCTATGCACATTGAAGATGTGGAACAGAAAATACACTATTAAAAACTGCAGATTTGCTTAGTTTGCGCTTTGAGCATATTGATCAAATTTAGTGTCTAATATATTCGTAAACATTCAGTTTTAGATAAACTCACAGACCATCATCCCTTGATTCTGTCATCAAATAAATAAAGTTGAGAACCTTGCTTGAGACGTATAACATGTTGACAAAGTAAGAAGTGTATAAAATGGTAACATGAAATAGTGGAAACGCAAAGTACGAAGAATAGTAGCTCTCAACTCGTTTTATCCAATGCACCCCTTTCATCATTACTAAAAGTCCATCCGACCTTTCTTTCCAAGATCCAAATTTCAAAATTGCATTATTTTTATCGTATTTTAAAAGGTAGTAGAGCCATTAGATTATTTTGAAACAGGAGACAGGAAAAATGAGCAATGCCATCGCCAGGACTCGAACCTGGACCTTTCGAATACGTGCCGACTGTGCTAACTGTTACACCACAACGTCATTTTGAAAGAATAGAGAAAATGCCTTATATACTTTCCCTTTTAAAGGACGACTGGGATTGAGGGACCCAATGGGAAAATCCTGGTGGTGAAGAATCATCATCCACCGCCTTTTAGTTAGACCGCCATTGTAGATTCATTAGGGTAGTTTGATACTGGAGAGGTGACAAATGAGCAATGCCCTCTCCGGGACTCGAGCCTGAATCTCTCGAATAGGCATCGAATGTGTAACCATTATACCACGAAGGCATGTTGAAAGGAGGGAGAAAATACCTTATAACGTTAATGACAAATTGTATAAAAATATAGAAAAATAATAAAACCTGAAATAAAAGTAGTTTTTTCATATTCATAATCTAACTAAATATTAATCTAAAACTAAATACTCAACGCTGAAAAAATGGTGATCTCATTCCCCCTATCCGAAACTAAGAAATCCTCTCTACGGAGAAAGCAACTCTGATAGAGTTGGTAGAGCTGGTATTAATCAAGAGCAATTTTTAACTATTAAATGTAGAATAAAATACATCATCTAAGATTCTGTAGCGTGTACACAGAACCAAATATAGGTTGATAGAATTTATTTTTCCAAAAGAAGCCCTTTACTGTTATGAAACTTTCCATAAAAGTAATCTTTCAGCTCTTCTGAGTACGGCAAAGCACAGTTGTGCTCTGCCATACTCAGAAGAGTTCCACTTCAAACTATTAACAAGATTAAACACAATGCACTGCAATTTGCAGTGCAAATCACACGGAGATCTCTCAGTACTAGGAAGTCAGCTCTGAAATAAAAACTGAGAGCAGATGTTCTCTTCGGTCTCATATAGTTTTTCCCCAGCAGCCGAGAAATCTCTAGTACCTTACATTTCTTGAAATTACTGGAAGACAAGTACGGATAAAGTTACATATAAAGGCCGGATACGATTACAGTTGCATGTAGAGATCAATTACTGTGATTCAATTACAGTAATTCTTCTCATCTAAATTACAGGATATCGCCAAGTTAACTATGATTTTGGCGACAATGGCTAGCTTGACGATATCTCGTCAATTTAGCGACATAACCACTTACTTCAAAGCTAAATAGACTCGCCCTTGTAATCCAAACTTTCCTGCAGAGTTCTTTTTTTAAGCATTTCATGTTACTTTATACAAAATATACTACAATTTCACACATAATTTAATGAAAATAGTTTGCATATATACAAAATTCATAACAACATGTTTACAGTAATCTCAGATGATGTACTTTCTTTACAGTGAGTTTTTATTAAGATTAAATGGAACTTGATATTTCTCTAGGGAGGGAGGAGAAATTCTCTGCTTAGCACAGTCTGTGGTGCCTTTTCTTAATTTAAGACTTAAATATTCAGATTAGTGTTACCTCCTGGTTATGCACATACATTCAACTCCATTTCCTTAAAGGATTGAGATACGTCACTTATAATGTGAAAGGTCTATGTAATTGTCAATTTTTACACGAGAAGAATTTACTTTCGGGAGCAAGAACTTTTTCTCTTTTATACTTAGTCAGTGAAGTGACTTCTGTGTTTAACAAGAGCTGCTCAAGTGTAGCTCAGATAAGAGCTGAAGGATGGTGAAGTATATTTTTTTAGGAAATGAGTATTTTGTTGAAGGAAATTCTGAAGAAGCACGGAGCCCTAGAAAAAGGTCAAGAGCATCAGTTCCCTGACTTTTATCGGTAATATCGCATCCGGTATTTTATGATCATATATTATATTTCCATGTAGATATAAACCAAAAAGCAGATTTAATGCAATGACTAATCGGGGAAGTGTAAAAGGAACATAATGTAATGCCGTTTAAATTTTGTTGCCTTACATATTGTTTTATTATACTCGGGTCTTTATTTTAAGGCAGATTCAATTTTCACGTGGAAGATGTTGCATATCAAATTCGATTTCATCTTTCTGGAGTATTTTTCGATTAGAAGAATCCAATAAGTTACAAGGATGTAATCCAATAAGTTACAAGGAATTCGTTTGCTTAGTCATAAACGAAAACTAAAATTGTTCTAAAAATAATGCATAAAGTAAAAAGCTGATTTTCAGCATATATATTTACTTTCATGTGCACCTCTCGTAATTGAAAACCTAAGATAAAATGTAGATTTTTGAAAGGTAGATCATATTTACGCAGATGTTATTTGACTTTCATTCTGGAATTTTCTTCCTCAACCTTAAAAAAAAGGAATTTTTGAGGTCATGCACCACGATAGCCATCTATCTTCTAATTCTTATATATTACCATACGATTCTGCAAGACTTAAGGAATATTGCAGTAATTTTGTGTTTAATTGGCAGCTCTGCCCTTGGCCGTAATGATCAATACGAAATAGCTAAAAGTAAGAAGTGAAAATTCTCTTGCAGCATGCAGTTTAATTTATTTCAGTGTAATGCAATGTAATGAGCAAATAAGTAACAACATGAGCAAATAAGTTACAGCTATGCAGTGTAATGAGCAAATAATTGCTTTTTTTCCTTTATTTGGGTTATTACTTGAACACAATGCAATGAAATCTTCACTACAATTTCGATTATGAAAAAAAAATGCGCATTTACACATTTAAGCATTCAACTGTTATGCAACCTGTTATTGACAGCAAAATTTTAAATTTGCTGCAATGGTTTAAAAAATAGACCACCACCCACCTGAAGTAAAACTTCTTCAAAATGAGTGTATCAATACAGTGCGTTTTCTTGAAATAATAAATGTTATATACGGAAGGGAAAATGACTAAAACCAGCACATATAAAACAGTAAAATCGGGAGTAATTTTATATACAAGATACATTTTATAACATAATACTATTTTACCTTTTATTTTATTTTATATTTTGTTACCTAAATATATTTAAATTTTTGTTAGCATAAAAAATCAAATTGAAATCTTCTGTGGGTAAACCATATAACTTTAGTAAAATAACACAGAAGAGGAATTTCGTAAAATAAAACTGTCATCATCTCTAGATTATTTAGAATACGCATTTTAATTAAAATACAGCCAAGATTAAATTAGAAAAAGCACGTTTATTGCTTTCACAAATATCCAATTAAAATTCGACTTGTGAACATTTTGATGCTTATAGTGTCTAATCAAATTTAAATGTAATTGAGTTAAAGTTTCAAAATTTTAATGAAAAGCGAACGGTTAATTTTCTTTCGCATTAAAGTGCATCTGAATTTCCCAACCAATTAATTTTCTACTTCTTTCTTGCAGAAATTATTTCTACGCCTTCTCCTCAGATTCCGAAACTTTATATATGCGCCAAATATTTTCAAAATATACCTTACCTGCTAATGAGATCAAAAGCAAAGTGCTCTCAATAAAATTTAATGACCTGAATTTAAACGATGGTAATTAAAGATATTTTAAACATTCATAACTTCCGTCTTTTAAATTATAATTTTCTGGTGAGAGGCTGGTATCAAGTTATAAAAACTGACTAATAACCGTAGCAAAATGAAATATAATTTTGGTATAAAGTGTTATAAATTTAAATATTTACATTATTATTATTATAATCATCATCATTACACCAAAGTTGAGTGGAGAAAATTACTGCTATTCTTCTTCTCAACGACCACAAAGTGAATGACATAGGATAACCAATAATTATCTCCCCCCACCGTTATCTCAGAGATTCCCAAACGTTTCTTTCGTTTTCTTAAAGCGTTTACTTCGTTTTTTCATCGAAATCCTTCAACACATGTTATAAAACCACTTAATTCCACAATAACAGCTTTCAAAAATTACCTTACGTTTTTCTTGTTTACCATTCCAGGTTTTAGTTCTTCGTATTTTGTTAATTGGGTTTTTTTATTTTCTTGAATTTTTACTATTTTATATCACTATTATTTTGCAAAAATTTTAATGTTTAAAACATATTACTGATGTTTAAAGTATATTACATTTTTCGTGTTTGTTCCCTTTGTATTTATTTTATCACTTACTATATGATCAAACTATATGTCAATAAATTGAATAATCAGTTTTATTAATATTTCTCATGATCAATCGGATCTTGATTATGCTGATGAAATGTCGGTTCATATTCGACTATCAGCAACATGATTATCACTGACCTAGTTTAAAATTTCATAAAATAAGTGAACCCAGGTCTAAAAGCTGAATACCTACTCGAAGACATTTTTCGAGAACAGCCGAATCCGCATGTCGTTTTACTGTGCCATTACTGAGAGCGTTGCACAGAGTTACTATAGTAACTACAAACGTAAACTACAAAGCCTCATGAGGGTATCTAACTCGCGTTCTTAGTTTTGGACTGGCAATCAGTATAACCATTAACTATATATATTTGTCCTGGATGGCGTTAAAACAGAGATGAAGCAAATTATTTTTCTTGGCTTCAATACCTTAAATACTAATATATCATAGGCTGATTATCACTCAATTGTCTTTGAATATAAGTCCCACCAGTGGCCATGTGTTTAAAAGCGTTGAATACTGGTGGTTCGACTTGGTTCAAACCTATAAGAACAGGCAGACTGAATAGCTAAATTCGTTTCCTTAGGCAGATAGCTCTCCCCGTGTGTTTTGTCATACTTAAGTAAACCTGACCTAATAACCTGTCTATGAATACATTTTATGTAGTTTATTAATTCCTTATCCAAAGTACTAGTATATTTTAAATGGATCATTCTTGTCGTATCGAATGTGCTATTTCTCGAGGTTGTTACTTATAGTACAAGATTCATAAATCATTTTGTGTTTTCGAAAAAAAATGCATTAGTTATCTAACAAATAGGGCATAAAGTTGCATATGATTATGTAAAGAACTTCTCCAAGGTTTGCGTAGGTTACGCTAATCGTCAAAATGCGCGTATCCAAATTGATATGACAGTCTTCGGTCTCAGCCACCTGTCAGTTTTACATTGCACAGGCAGTTAGTCCTCTTCAATCTGATGCGGCATGCACGAATTATCTTGTTTGTATCTGCCTCGTTTTGGAAATCATTAGGAATATCGAAACTTAGAAGGATATTCTGGAAAATTAATTATAGTGCTATATTTTAAATTAATTTAAAATTTATTAACCTTGATAAGCTGTTCCGGATAGTAACTTAAGTTTCTGTAAATATTCATGCAGCGTTGTAATGAGGCATGGCTCCAGAACGTAGGACATCTTAAGAGATCAGTACACATGGTACGGCATGTAAGATAAACATGTAAATAATTCAAAGCGAAGTATACATTTATTTAGCTATGGATTGAGAGAATTCACTTAATTAGCTCTCAAACGGCTGCCTGTGTCACCTCCCGTGCTTGCAGCCTGAGCGTGTTTCTTAGTACGTTTCTCTTTTTATACTATAAAATATTAAATTTTGCTGTAGCTTATAATTTTGTTTGTTGTTAATATTTTATATTCTTGGAATTCCAGTATGTTTAGTGGCATTTTAGGTGTTCAAAAATTTTATATTTATTTCCATTGACATAAACAAGTGTCTAAAATTCGCTATCAGTTAAGCTTCAATTAGTGATAGAAGCGAGATCAATCAAAGTGTCTTATCTTGTAGCAGCAGAATCAGTACCAACCATGAATGGATAAATGAACCTAGTCAAAATAATAATACATACGTATTGTTTAATTTATGTAAAGCTTCATAATACTTTTGGTGTAATTTTGCCATCTCACATTTTATACTATTAATTTAAAGCTTTATATTTAGTATATATATATATGTATATAAACGTATTGCGAAAGCATCACTAATGCGTTTAGCGGCTCAGCTACTCAGTTAGGTATATTTAAAATAAATACTTTGTAATACGAATTTCTATTCAGTTCCTTTTTCATATTATTACCAGAGAGATTATTGAAAGTTATATGTCTTAATGAGTAAAAATGCTTTTTCATTACATCATTGATTATCTAACTAGCATAGTGATATATACATATATATATATATATATATAGTATGTATACAAACAAATATATATATATATATATACAAACATTTAAAAATACGATCTAAACCACCATGAAGAGAGTTGACCTTTTTATTGAAATTAAATACGCGTACCCACGTAATGAAACGATTAAAATTTCATGCTCATAGGATCAATCCGTGGCTAGCAATTGCATATTGAATGTTAAAACAGCACTGGCAAATCTCTGTTTGGCAACGATGCATGCTTGTAAGCATTGATGTAATGAGTGTTAAAGATTACTTATTTCTTCCTAAAATGTATTCCGCTACGTATTCGTCAATTGTTGCTTCAGACTGGCGATATTGTGGGATCCTCGAATCTGCCATCTTACCATATTCAATACATGTTCGACTGACGAGTGGATTAATGACATTGCTGGCCAATTGCTCCAGAATGGCGTGCCATAATGAATAACGCCAAAGGCGGTGGAATGTGATCAACATATCATTGAGCAGTTAAATTGCATGTAGGATGACTTTGGTCAGCCTGGTTTGTAGGAAACACCATCGCCACACCTGTATACTAGGATAATGGTTGTATGTCAAAGAAATCAAAGACTGATTGGGACCACTGGCTCTGGTCCCTCCACACTCGACTCGATGGTCACATGCTCATGTCACAGAAGCAGTAATTATTGTTGAAACACTATATAATAACAGTCGGTTGACAACCATTATAATCGGCTACGATACCACTCCAAACGACTCTGTCGATATTGTGGTTTTAAAAGCAAATGTCTTAAAGGACACTGATAGTGAAATCCCGCCTCAGCTAAGCGCCGATAGCGCCATCGCCGCTTCCCGTTGGATGGTGGTATAGAACGTATGGACAATGGACATACTGTTGGAATGCTATCCAAACAACTTAATAGCGGACAATAATGCTGTAGGGCAGTTCGGGCCAGTCTAGATCTTCCCTCACATTAGTAAATGTTTGTCTTCCACAGACTTCGTTCCGCCAATGAGAACCTTGCAGCAACTGTTGTTGCAGCACCTTTTCACAGTCATGTACTTAAGGCACATATGGGCAATCAAACAATCGAAATGAAATTGAATATATTGTTAATTGAAGGTATGCTCTTGAGACTGCCATGAAATAGAACTATAGAACTCTCACCATTACAGATTCAGTGAAAACATTTTCGAAAGGAAACACCCCTTTTTACTTCCGAACATTGATCAGCGCATTGAAAAATCATAAATGGCGCTGAAGTGATACGCGTATGACGAAAATTGCAGGCCTAAAACATATCATAAACAGAAGACAAATGATAATACATGGAGTAGGAGCATTTATGCATTATTGCTTTACAGTTCTAACGCCATTTGGGATTTTTCAATGTACTGATCAATATGCTCAGGAAAACTTCGGTGTAGCCTTTCGAAAATTTCGAAATGTTCTCACTATAACCGTAACCGTGAGAACTCTGTTATTTTAAATCAGCGCAATCTGGGTCCCATAACTTAAAATAACAACATGTAAAATTTTGTTTCGATTCATTGAGCGGATAAGCCGCTATGGGTTCATATATCGGAGAATTTCTTTCATGATGGTATATATATATATATATATTATATAGTATATATATGTAGTATTTTAAATGCACAGGCGCCACTGGAACTTTTAACAGCTTCCATTCTTAGATGGCTGAGTGAAATGCTAGAAAGAAGATGTTGACACAAACCAAGTAATATAATCGTATAATAATCACAATAATGAATTGAAAAAGATTCGGAAGGAAAGAAAAGTATTAAAATTTATTTTTATTTTAAAATATTGCAGAATAAAAAAATCGTGAGTTAGTTAGTTAAAATCTCAAACATATTATTACTGACTTCAAACCATTCGTAGTCATTGGGATGCCCGAATTCAGGACAAATAATCAAGTTCCAGTGCAGGAAATGAATGATATCTCTGCAGGCTGTGAGATGTCTAATAATTTTATCATCTAATTATATGGTTCAATAAATTATTTTAGTCATCCCATAGCTCCACCTCCAACGTTGTATATACTTCTAAAACAACGAGAAAATTAATATTTACTGAAAGTATCATATAGATGGAAATTATTACATTTGGAATTACAAAAGTAAAAAAAAATTCAAACTGGAAGAATGTGTAAATGAATAGATCTTACAGACAAACTGAATTTTGAAAACTTTAATTTCTCTTTTTTTCTGAATTAATGCTTATATTTAATAGAAGATTTTATAACATGAGTCTTATAATGAAACAAATGTAATAATATAACTTTTACACAATAAAAACACTTTTGAGACAGTCATTATAAACAAACTAAAAGCAAAGAAAGGTAAAGAAAATCTTGTTCCTACCGAAAAGAAGGAATTCATCGAAATTTTACATTCATCACACATTCTGGAAAGTAACGCAGGACGATGTGCAAACGAGTTTACCTTTCAATTGTTGAGCCACCTCTTTTTGAATGATGGTAACATTGACTCCTGTATCGATGATCATATTGCAAGGAACTCCATTGGTATGTCCCACGATGAAAAGCTGCCATTCATTGCAGAAATCCGAAGCGCTTTAAAACTGGATCTTTTCATTACCTGGAAACCTCCGCCTCGCGAGATAGCCACTAATCAGTTTCCCTCCTTCTTGATAGGCGCGGCCTTAACTTCCGTGCAATTGGGTGTTCTGCAGGTCTGCAATATGTGGCCTTCAGTACCACAGTTCCAAAATTTTATGGTTGGTTTCTTGTCAGGCCTATCAATTCTCAAGGCACTAACTTGTCTGGTTAAATCGTATAGACGAGCAGTCACTTGATCTACTAGCTCGCGGACTTGAGCAGCTCTGATTAGGTGGCGATATGTATAAGTTGCTTGCTGGGCTGCTTCAAATTTCATGGCGTACACCAGAACTCTTTTTAACCCGTAACAAGTGAGGTCAAATAATGGGACACAACCGGTGACGTGCGGTCACAGAGACCGCGTCTCGTTATGATTTAGATAAAGTTCAATCAAATATTAAAATTGTATTTTACCCATACATTCTATATACACTTACCTTCAAAGAGAAAAAAAATATTTTACAAAGAAATCAATCAACGGTGACAGTACTTTAACTATCAATAATACCATTGTGTTCTTGCAAAAAATAACAATCAATATCATTTGCAAAATGTTCTTGGTATTCATCTTCGTCGCTAAATTCCCTTCCCACTTCATCAAGAATTCTTTGCAGCTGTTCTGCATAACGCAAATCAGAAGCATATATGATATTTCTCGGACCAAGTCTCAGAGCCATGTTTGCACCTGGGACAGAATTTGTAACACTGAGAGGGAGGTGCGGCCTGACATATCGCTCTCAGACAAAGCACTAGAATTTCACAATGAAGCAGGTGCAAAAATTGTTAGCCAGTGGGTGAGAATTATCAAGGTCACAAAAGGAGAAGCTAGCAGGAGAATCCACTCAGTCAGACTAAATATAGAATTTTGGTGATAGAAAACAACACCTGCAGCGGTCTCAGAGACCGCACCTCGCCAGTTACGGGTTAAATCCTTGACATCCACCATTCGTAGAGCTTTCTGTATTTCAGGATTCCGAATGCCGGGGAAGAAGTACTGCAGGGAAGGATTTTCCTTGTTTCTGTCAGGCACCCCGAAAAAGCGCGATGAGGCAGCTTTTCAACATCCGTGGCGACCTCCTGGGTTGTTTCCGTGCGTTTCTGTTGACGGAATTTTAATCGAAGCCTGCTGTAATCTTTTGAATATTTCTCCTCAAAGCGCATCTCTACTATGCCAGATAGATCTTCGAAATCTGACCTTTGGTTTTCGGGAAGAATCTGTATGATATGAGCTGCGTCTGACAGATGCGGCGAGATGGTAGGCTTGGGAATCCCATCCACTTGCTTCCGGCACTATAGAAATTTGTGTCTTATATACTTGCCAAGAGGTTTTCCCATAGTATGTGGATAACTTCAGAGAGGAACGAGCAGGTATGGGTAAAAATTGAAATCCATCAGAATGGCTTTCTGCTGTCGCTATGCGTCTCTTAAATGTACCAAATTCTTTAGCAACGACAGAAGAAACCCTGTCTTCAATTTATTGTTCGATATTTCGTTGGACGGCA
>KK114056.1:57655-110572 GCA_000611955.2 Stegodyphus mimosarum
CTCTTTCTTCAATTTGTTGTTCGATTTGTTGTAGAACGGCCGAAACTCTTCCTTCGATTTGTTCTTTCACAGAAAGCACTCTTCGTTCTGTGTGCTCACCTTTATTTTGCACAGAGTCTATTTTGCCTTCCATAGCCTGAAATTTATTTTCTATTATAAAGGTAATTTTTTCATCTTGACCTGCTTTAATCTTTCCTTTAATCTCTTCTTTAACGGATTCTTCCATCTTTCCCTGAATGGCTTTCACTCTTCTTCGTAACGGATACTTGACCAGCTACTATCTTTTCTTGAACTGTTTTTATCTCTTCTTTAGCGGTTTCTTGACCCGCATTCATCTCTTTTGTAACTGATTCTCGACCTGCTTTTCTCTCTTCTTTGAAAGCGGCTGTCTTAATTGCTCGTGCATGGCTCTTGTCACTGGCATTCAACTCCATCCCTGACACCAAAAGGTCTTGAGTACGTACGGGTCCATAATATATTGAATGCACAAGTCCGTTAAGAGACTAATAAAATTTATTCTTATCAAAAGAAATATATCAGAAGTCTGGAATTTCGCTCAGAGATATTTGTACAAGTGTTCACCGTATCATGCAATATAAAAAGTAGTTATACTTGAAAATTCTAAAAACATCAAATACAAAGCACATCTACAGAGAAAGCTAATTCAGATTTCTCAATTCACGCGGAAATAACAACTCAAAGCAACAATAACTAAGCAACTGAACTGAGACGCTCTCTGTCTGCCTTTTTATAGTTTTCAATCTGTCGTGAGATATTTCTAGTAATTTCTGTTCCTCGAAATTACTGGAAAGCAATAAGAGGATGTAATTACGGCTACAGCTAACATAGTGGTTAATTACATTTATTCAATTTCAAAAGAAGAAATTGCTGAGATATCCTTTTACTCAAAATTAAATGTACGTGCCCCTGTACACTTACTTTTCCGGCGTAGCTTTCTCTTAAAATTTGTCTCCAGCTGAATTGCATGGGGGAATACCACAGTTTTAATTATACTTCTATTAAAATTACGTATCTAAATACGAAATTCGTGACAATATTATTAACGAATTAATTAAAAGCATTATAATTTTTGCGCTATACTATCTTTAAAAAATACAATTTGTATTAAATTTAATAATTTCTAAAAAGTAAATTATATTAATTAAATTCTAATTATATTAATGTTAGTATATGTTGAATTTTAGAATAAAATTGGCCCTTTAAAATCATAAGCCTTCACTAACGTGCACGTTAAAATGCGGAGCCGCCCGAAATGGTTTTCCACAGTCACAGCAATTCCCTCCCTTCCCCATCCATTCACGCACAAAGAAGAGTGAAGATTTCAAATGATATCCTTTCTACTTCTAACAAATAAAGATAAGAAACCACAAATAATTCCTTTTAGGACAAGCTGTCTGAAATAAACTGATACAATGCGTTTAGAGAAACTGCACCTCTTACTGCATAACTTAGGGGAGGGAAGAAACCAACATCGGAATTTCGGCCGTTTGGGGCGGTTGTGGTTAGCATAATGAAAGACCGTCTGGGCCGTTATAGTTTGGAAAGAGTTAAATAATTAAACAATAATAAAATTAAGTAAAATTAAATTTTACAAAATTTTATAAATGTGATACAAAGCAAATACTGTACACGTTATTGGTTCCATTCCATAAATTTATATAATTAAACTTATTTACGATTTGAAACTTGAAATATGAACTAAAACTATTCCGCTCATTCCAGTAATTCCTCCTCGAACTGAAAATTAAAGGCAGCAGGTGTGAGGAAAAAGTGTTTTCAACAAGAAAATAATGTCTAGTGCTTAAAAGAACTTAAATTTTACTGGACGCAATTACAGAATCGTGTACCTCTCGAATTAAGAACAACAGACGGGCGATGAAAGTCCAAAGGAGGTTAATTTTATTTACATCCGATGTTGCAGGTGTTATAGCAGCCGTTCTTGAGTGCGTCAGCTCTACATACATTTTTGTCCTCCCGCCTTTCCTAATATAAATGAGAAAAATAAGTTAAGGTCTTAATTTTGAAACAATGCACTTCCCCAAATCATGAAGATGATCGAAAACTATTTAGAATACTTCACTGCTCTTTTTTATTTATGGATTGTACTGAAATTATCGGTGCACTTTTGCTCACTTATTTTTTCCTTAAAAATCTAATACCAATCTCAAACATGAAACATAATTAGAGTCACAAGAAAATGAAATTGAATAAATTTTGTATGAAATTTTATGAAAATTTTATATATAAAATTAATTTTCTTTCATGTCTTATATATAAATGGACAAAGACTATTTGAATATATTTAAATTCTCATCGAACCGAGTTTAAGGATTTTAAATATCAAAACTAAAACTATTTATAATTAATCGCTAATTAAAGTTAGCAGAAACAAACATAAAAAATTTTATATATTTAATAGAATTGCCGGATTTTGTCACAAAAAGTAAAGTTCCTGTGTAAGTTCGTTGCACGCATTTTAAGATTTTCAAGTTAATTCTTTAAGTTATATTATAAATTGGTACCACATATGAGAGAAAAAACTCTAGAAAATCATCAATAATCTGTAAGTACTCCTAAATTAAGTTATGTATATAAATGAAATATGATTATGCATAATTTGTAACTATTTTTATTTTCTTTATATTATTTCCTTTTATATGTGATTCATGAGCTTCCGAGTTTAATTTATTTATTTATTTTGCTGTAAAGTTGAATCATATCATAAAATTAAATGTAGAGCTAGCATTTTTAAATCTTAGTTGGATTTTTATCTATTTTTAAGCAAAATATTCATAGAAAAATCTTAATCATATTTATAAAACCTTAACCTTATTTGAGAAAATCCCTGTTAGAAAGAACTCTCATACAACAGTTTTTTTCTTTTCACGTAACTGAAAACTGCGATACTAAAACAGACGTGCTCGTATTTATAAGACTCATAAGTTTATCAACATCGTCTTTAAAAGCGCACACTGAGAGTGTAAAGCATATTTACTGTAAAATGATATTTTTATAATGATCGAAAATTCTGCTAGCATAACAGAAAAATATTTAAAAAAAAAGCTTTTTTAGCTTAAAGCAGTACAACGTAATTGTCAGAAACAAAAGTATTTTTATAAGACGTTTTTACTTTGTCTTTTTTTCCTTATGGATTTTATTAAAGTTCCTAGCTATGAGTTTTAACAAATTTTGATGATATTCTGAATAAATGCTAAATATAGTGATAAATCATTCCTAAAAATAAGGGAATGAATGAATAAAAGTGTATTACTGTATTTGCACCCCTTTTTTTTAACTAATTTTATCCTCGGGTAATGGAGAGAGGAGAATTATGTCAGTAATTGAATTTCCAAAAGAGTTACAGTAAGAGCAAAAGAAATAAACTACTGATAACTGTAACAATATGATTCGTTTAAAAGAAAGCTACATTCCAATAAAAATAATACATAATAATATTAACTTTACACTACCTGACGGTAATTGAGAGCGTGAAGTGTTCGGCTCAGTTGCATTGTTAATCGCTATGGGTACCTCACATAAACGGGTTTTCCCAAGAGGGAGATCAGACGAACGGAGAAGAAGGGGTGCATACAAAAGACCTGGATTTCAAAAAATCGTACCCGCCAACAGTTTATAAGGCTACAATGTGCTGGTACGTAAATGACAGAAGTAAGTTGACATTACATGTTTGGAAAATTTCTTAAATGTGAGAACATCTGACTCATTCGGGTAACTTAATTCAGAATCTCCACCAAATGCGTTTCAAATAATAAATGAAACTGAAAATAAAATAGATAAAATACTAATAGCAAAATTTAAATGCAAATTGAATAACAGTGAAAATAATGAAGGGAATAAAATTTACCAATAATTTAACACTAAGGAGAAGAAACTATGCGCAACAGAAGAGAAAAATGATGCGAATATTTTAAAAATTTTCAGAACATAACGCTTAAAAGCTAGGGGAAGAATACTCGAGGAAATATGAAATGTGTGCACATATTTCATATTTTCCGACAGAATTCTTCCTTGAACCTGGAAATTTTAAAATATTTTACAATTTTTTTTCAATGTGTATGCAACAATTTTTCTGTTTCATAAGTCTGTTTTCTGTAGTTCACATTCATGGAAAGTACAGAATCTGTGGGTCCTCCTCTCACATTTCCATACAGTGACGAAATAATAAAGAAAAAAGACACCGGGGAACAAAATACAGAGCACATTCATGAGAGAGAAAAGTGCCCAAATGGCATGCAAAAGAAGGCTAGAAGATATGGTGGAGTAGTTCGACATCGCTGTCTAGCAAATATCCGGTAAATGGAATGCAAGAGGACTCGTCCCGCATTCTGAATGGACTGGGCAACAGGGGACCCCAGCTGTGTATGTGAGAGGAGGTTTGTTTGTTCACTGTATTTGTCTATTGATTATTCGCTATGAGAGTTTCAGAAATATATTTAGAAATGAGCTCTTACCTTCTCATTTTGCATTCCACGGGCACAATGTTTCTGAAAATGGTTTTGAGAAAAGCAACATTGTGTTTACAAATACATTGTGAAAACGATACGCTGTTGTAATTTAAATACTTCAGAATTTTATCTGGCAGAAAATAGAAGCTTGCAAGTTAAATAAAGATTAAATAACAACAGTGTTATAAATAATACAGTCATCTCAGATAATTTTTAAACTGATAATGTCATATTCCGGGATAAATTAAGTAAATTAAAGTATTTTAATGCGTTTTTTTCCATAAATATAAACGTTCTCTTGCAGTTTCTTGATAAATGGACGAATAACGTATTATTATGTTTGAATTTTAAAATAAGTTCTTTTATCTTTTGAACGCAATTTTCAAGCATGGAATTAACTTAGGTTATTAAGAATAATTTAAAATTTTATTGACTGTTAATAGATTAGGAATGTTGCTTTGAAATCTTTTTTTCAGCTAAAATTTGCGTCGCTGCCGCTAAAACAAGTTTCATATATTACTAAATTTGTGAATTCAGACATATAAATATGACTAAAAACGTTTGAAAGAAAAAAGCAAAATTTTTCAATTCAGTAAACTGTTTCCAATCACAAATGGTATATTTACCATTGTTGCTTTAAAATCTTCTGAATTATTTTGTTGTTGTTGTTGTTGTGCCTGAAAAATTAATTAAATTATTTCAACTGCTAATTTTTTAACCACTTGTTCTAGCAAAATGTAATTGGAAGCAAAACTCAAATATCTATTGATCTCTGTGCTCTTCGAGGACATATTATAATATTAACCCGTTAAGTTCCAGATTTTTTAAATATTTTATTTTCAAATATAGTTCCTTGTTCGCATGTAAGCAAACACATTGCTCTTAATTTGACATTATTGAAAACAAATTTACGATTTTTATTGATTTAAAAAGCGGTTCTGTTTAGGGATCACGTCACGTTACGCGTAAGTAATTGTACTAGGTTAATTTTCTCACGAGCGCCACGCGGTAACTCATTCTACATGGGATCTAGCATCACACTTTACACATTGTTTCCTAACATTTTGTTATTACAACTGTATATTTCCTCCGCTTTTCATCTATAGAAATGGGCTTCTAGATCAGGTGATGGTGGTTCAGTGGTTCACAAATTTTTAGCACTTTTAACATTTTAACAACATTTTAATGAACTATGTTCAGAAACTATGTACAGATCGTATTTTTAAGCCGCCGCTTTCAACACAAACAAACCTTAGTTTCTCTACAACAACACGGGTATCAGCGCCCTCTAACGTACTGCTTTTCAAATTATTCAATACTACCCACCCGAACTCAGTGGAGAGTTCATATTTCAATAATATATATTCTGGCATATTTAATTAATATTTCGACAATCAAATTTAGAGAAATGGTTAAATATAGCAAACATGAATACATAGTTATAAGCACATAAATATAACAAAACATTAAATGATACTTATCAGCGACGTCAGGAGAATCGCTAACAATCAAACTTAAAAATATAAAATACAAACATTAGTTAAGTTCCATATTACATAAAAATTGTATAGACCGCTTCCAAAATCCTCGCCACCATGGACCCCTACCAATAATAACTTTCCAATTTATGCTTCTAGCAGAAAACAAATCTTTCACAGATGAGTCACTCAAAGTTTTCAAAATATGTTTTAGTTCTTTGTCAGTTATTTTGAAAGTTTTGGCGTTATCGGAGTGTACGGTGGTACACAGTCCTCGTCGAGCTAAAAATCTCTGGAAAGCTAGTAAAAAACTTTCAGTGCTGTGATCAGTTACTACCTCTATATGTAAAGCACAAGTAACCGCACATGTTAACAACAACATGTAAACTTTACCTTAGCTGCCTTTCGTAAAAAATGGACTCACGAAGTCCAACCCGGTTACATCAAATGGAGTTGACTCTTGGATTCTGTCCGGAGGAACTGGAGCGATATCCTGTACCCCAGACGAGCATTATATCATCTGCATGTCAGAAATTTAGGGATAATAGTCTTAACACATTGCCTCCCCTTAATGATCAAGTATTTGGCTCTGATCTGAGGTAGTGTCGAACTAATTCCTGCACGGAATACCTTTTAATGTGAGTCCATGATGATCAACTCTGTGGATTTGCATTTAGAGGGTAATAGAACAGAGTGTTTTAAATTCTCGTGACAGTCTGCAACTTGAATGCGACTTTCCAACCGAAGAATTCCCTCCTCATCAAGCCTCGGATTAAGGGAGTAGATGGAAGAATCTAGATTTGGGCTTTTCTTTGATAGCTTCATTATTTCCACGTGATTCTCGTTGAGTAATGTTTACTAAATAAGTTCAGCTGCTTTGATCTCAAAAGAACAAGGTACATTCTCTGTAGACCTTTTCAGAAGCCTCCCAATAAATCTTAATATATAGGCAGTAATTTTTCTCAATTCCTGCCGCCACCCAACCAAACACAAAACGGACTGCGTACAACCCTTCAGATATTTAATTAATTCGGAATAAACCCCATTCCAGAATTCATCCCCGCCAATTACTATCTCAACATCTGTGTTATTTTTTCCAGACCAACCGACGATCTGCAACCCCAAAAGCTCCATGAAGTCTGCAATTTGCTTACTAGGTACATTGATATGAGCCGAGGAAATAACATCTGAGATCAAACATTCAATTCCTAAAGAACTGAATTTTTCTATATCCAGAATTGGGGATTCATTGTCAATTACGGGTGCAGTCAAAATAATACTTTTTCTTAACTCTAACGATTCTGAATTAGGTTGTAATTGCTTTTGTTTCAAAAAATTTTCAATAGTAAAACGTAACCAGTGTGTCCCATGCCACCACAAATCATTCTTTACTTGTGACTGAGCACTAATATCTCAAGTTAGTAAATCTGAAGGGTTTTGCTTTCCTTCGTAGTGGTTCCACAATTTGGTGTTGCATATGCTCTGTATTTCCGTAACACGATTTGCGATAAATGGTTTCCAAGTATTTGGCGAACCTTTAATCCAGGTAAGGCGATATCAGAATCGCTCCAAAAATAAACATTCTCAATTAAATCGCCAAACAATTTCTTTAAATATTTATACATTCGAGCAGCCACGAGCGCTCCCATTTTAACTCTAAACGAGGAAGCGTGATTGATCTTAAAGGTGCAACCCTGCATTTCGACATGATAAAGGAAGTTTTAATTTCTGAATCACTCTTACAGTATCTGAAATAAGCAATGGCCCCATGTGATTTAAGACTAGCGTCCGAAAATAGGTGGAGGCTTACATTCATTGGATCGTCCTCAAAGAAATTTCGCTGTATTGATATTTCAGTTAAATCACAAAGTTCATCCCGCCAAATCTTAAATTTGTCCTCAATCTTCGCAGGAAGAACCTCATCCAGTCAGCACCCGAACACCAGATTTCCTACATAACAATTTTCCTACATAATACAAAAGGGCGCAATAAATACAAATGGATCGTATATTTGGGGGATACTTTGTAAAGTTTTCATTTTTGTAGAAAAATCGTTTTTAGCAGAAAAGTAACTAAAATTTTAAATTTAACTTTATATTGTCCTCAATGGAATTCCAAAATCATGCCCAAAAAATTTTATTCACTAGTTAAATTATCTGATTTCTTTATCCCATTAAAGACCCATAAACCGTTTAATGCTTTAGAATTAGTTCTCAATTTTCCGAAATTTATTCCAGCATTATTAAATATGTTAACCGCATCTACAGATAACCGACATGCATCTTTAACCGTTCTTGCTACGAAATACAGGTCGTCGACACAGATAGAAGAGTTTAACATTGCGAAACTGTCCGGCATTTTTATCTTTATATTTTCGGATGTCATATTTTATAGTGGCGACCAAATTGAAAGATGATATAATCAAACCGAAAGCTACGCAAACATTTGTATAATCTTAAAAGATTCATTATTTTCAGTAACCAAAGAAATTTTAGAAATTGTCTATCACGTTCGCCAATTCCTATCAGAAAAAAGTCCTTTTCAGCGTTTTCACAAAACGCTACATACGAATTTTTAACATAATTTTTAGTATACTGGGATTCAGATTAGGTTCCGATTCAAGGCAGTCGTTTAACGAATTCGTGTTCTGTGTACTTGAGATAGCGTCGTAAACAGTTCTCACATTAATGGTTTCAGTAGATCATATCACTGCTCAGTGCGGCATTAAATATCCCACATTTGTATCGTTATTTGGACATTCCTCAACAGTTCCTTCTAATATCTGTTTCTCAATTATTTTTTTATATTCCTGAAAAGTCTCCTGAGTTTTACTCAACTTATTGTGGTGAAGGTTCGCGAATCGTTTATTTGCTACCTTAAAATTACTTCCCAGATTATTCGGACTGTGTTTCCAGATTAAATTTGATTCCTATCTACCATTTTTAAACTGTAAATTTCTTTAAAACTGGTATATTATTTCCCAGTCAATATCGAAATAATCATCAGAATCATCAATTTCCATGTGTTCTAATTCCCCAAAACTCCTAAATTTCAGAACACCTTTTATTCGTTTTATTTTTCTCGATTCCGGAAGCCAGTCAACCAAACACAGAATTGACTGCGTACAACTCTTCAGATATTTTAATTCTTTCGGAATAAACCACATTCCAGAATTCATCCCCGCCAATTACTATCTCAACATCTGTGTTATTTTTTCAAGAGCAATCGGCGATCTGTAACCCCAAACGTTCCATGAAGTCTGCAATTTGCTTACAAGGTACATTGATGGGCGTCGAGGAAATAACATCTGAGATCAAACATTCAATTTTTATTTTATTATTTTGTTTCCAATTCTGAATTTCGATTTCAGTGACTGGATAGGAATGATTCATTGCCTTGGTCGCACCAAATGAATAAAAGGAAAGTCTTTGATAACGGACTGGAATAAGTTTTAAATAGCCGGCCATTTTTTTCGCTATAAAGGATCTGTGACTGCCTTGATCGAGAATTAATCTAGTTGATTTTGATTTATATTTAGAACAAGCATAAACAGTACAAGATTGTTATAATATTTTCCGGGCATTACAGTCATTATTTTTATCACATTGAGGAACAGAAGCAATCAATTTTTTAAGTTTTGAACTCTATTTATATCCTCAGAATTCAAAGTCAGAGATTCAGATTTAATTTCTGAATAACTTTTCACTTTTTATTTATAGGGAATACTTTGACTTTTTATTTATAGGAGGTTTATTAGTACAGATCGATTCATTGTTATACATTCAACCACATATATTACATTTAGTTTTGTTTCTACACTTTTTTGATGTATGAAATTTTTTTAAAAAAATGGGCGAAAAGGATTAGCACCACTACAATACTTAGGAACACGTGTGTTTTTAAATCACCTGCTCGCAAAATCTGGTAGCGACAGATATCTGGTCCGACGGCGGCACTACAAATAATAACGGGAACGCCTCCTCTTGACCTAGCCTCCTCTTCCCACAGCGAGAAGCTACGATAGTGAAGGTTTCTCGTCTCGGAGTCGCAGTTAATCTATGGGGACAAGAATACGTCACTTCAGATTATGAAACTCATTGCCCAGAAGATCCCTGCCATCCAGTGACAAATAAACTACAGGAGTATATCTCACTTATGAAACCAAATGGACTCAATAATGCGGATGGAATTTACACAAACGGCTCTGAATCCTTAGAGGGCAGTGGCCTCTGCTGTATCGAAATCAGTAGAGTCATTTACCAGTGGCAAAGGAAACTGGGTATCTGTAATTGAGTTTTTCAGCCAGAGTTACTAGCGATTGGAGCAGCTATAATTTATCTGTCCCAAGCACCTCTGACATCTTATCACATATATACGGATTCAGCTTCAAGTTTAAATGCAATAGCAGGGACTGCTTCACTCAGTCCATTAGTGAATAATATTAGACATCTGCTGCTACAAGTACTCCATTTAGACAATAGGCCTCATCTGCACTGGATACCCGCACATATTGGCATATATGGCAATGAAATGGCTGACCATATTGCCAAAGAAGCGGCGTGTTCTATCAGGCTCCCAGAATAACCGGCTCCTAAACCGGTTTCTTTTCTCAAGCAACAAACAATGTCTCAACTTATGACTAAATTGCAAGTTGAGTGGAATAGAAGCTCCATAGGACGAAGAGTATATAAGTACATCCCTAGGGTCTCCTGCACAGACATATTCCGTCTTACTATACAACCAGTTTTTGACGAACCATGCCTCTTTTCCCTCTTATCTCTACCGCTTTAAGATTAAAGATATTGCATCTTATGACTGTGGTGAAGAAGGCAGACTGGACCACTTTGTGTTTAGCTGCAATTTACTTAGGAATCATAGACACAGGTAGCTAAGTGATAATAATAAGCCCATGTGGTACAAGAGCCTCCAAAATAATAAGTATACAACCACGCGGCTCAAAAGCATTATAGACTGGTGTGCAGATAAATACTCTTAACAAATGCAAACAATTTCAGCATAATCAGTTCATTAAGGTGATACTGTAAATGGATACGAGGGATAGCCCATTTGTAATTGCTAGTAGGTTAGAGAAACTAAAATGCTCCATGTCTATGGTAGTACTGGGCTCTGGTACAATACATTGTTTATTCTATAAGTATTAGCAATTGTATAATGTACTAGATTTTGTAATGCTTCAGTTTACGCCAAAAAGAAAAAATGGAAACTGAATATAGTGTGTAATTAAGTTATATTCAGACGAAATATTTTCTATATCAATTGTATAATATAACAGCGACTATATTATGTACTAGATATTGTAAGATGAAATTATCCAGTAATGTATGGGCATTTAAACAATAAGTGGGTAATTAACATCATTAACTGTATTTGTTAAATAATGCACTTCTGTTATTCATCCGTATGTGTAATATACTTGCAATTGTATTAAATATTGGTAACTATGTAATGTACTGGTATATCATATTTTCCTAATGTACTTTATATAATTTAACTTATGAGTGATTTTTTTATTTTTTATTACTATGTGCAATAATTTTATAAAATAAAGGTTATTGGATAAAGTACTACATACTGTAAGGTAAATTTGTATGTGTATAATGTATCAGTATCTGAATCACGTTTTAGTACCTAACCAGGAATGTAAAAGTATTCGAAGTAGATTAGAAGTAGATTCATAAAATGTATTTCTACCTGCTGTATAATGCATTTCTATGTAAAAATACTCTTGAAGAAGTAGATTGATAATGTATCTATGTAAAAATATATAAATAATATAAACTGATCTATGTAAAAATACTTGTGAGGAAGTATATTGATAATACATTATACTTGCACATGCTGTGTAATGCATTTCTGTAATAATATGGTACACGTTATTGGTCTATCAAGTACTGCTAAATGCATAGTGCGTAAGTATAAAGTACAGCTATTGGAAGCATACTTTAGTTTCAATAGATGTAATTACTTTTGTGTAATGTTTTTATAACTCAGTTATGTTTTAGTACTTATTCAAGAATTGTAAGAATCTTAAGTTTGACTAAAGTTTATTTTATTTTAAAACTTTTCTATTATCTCTTATTTTCTACTTCCGGGCGGAATTAACATAACACTTATGTTTATGTTAATTGTACTTGCTAACGCTGAAGTATTTAAGTTGTGCCTTTTTGCCAAGAGCAGAGTAGAAGGAGAGAGACTGAGCCATCTTGCCACGAGGCTTCACGCGAACTTACCATCAGTTACTGTCGTGCGCCTTTAAGACCAGAGGGTTTAGTCCTCTTGAAAGCTAAAGACGTATTGTAGTTTTCCACAGTTTGCGTAAAGTACAGTAATTAGGCCAGTCTTAGTGTTAGTCATCTGTTTAAAATATTAAAAGTTAGCTCTTATTTAAATTTTAGTTAGTTAGTAGACTTACATTTTTACGTTCGGACCACAAGTGGTTGGTCTTTGTGTCTCGAAGTGTGGGAGCGACTTGGAGCGAGTGTGGAATCGTAGAAAAATAAAGGGTAATTATTAACCCTTCTCATCTAGTCGTCTTTGCTGCCCTCCATAGGTTATAGTTTGCAGTCAACTCTTTGTCCAGTCAGGACTCGTCTTGTTCGCCAAACAGAGGAAAAGAAGTATGAGTCTTGATAGAATGTATTAGCATTTATTCAAGAATGTGCTATGTGTTTGTATTATGTAATAGTTTCACATATTTGAATCTTTTTTTATTCGTATTATGTATTAGTAAGTATGGGCGGTGGATAAGAGCTTCGGCTTCCTAAGAAACACAGTGCTATTAATATCGTTAAGGAACTATACTGGTGAGTTTATAACCAATTCTGTATGGATTATGTAAAACTCCGGGACGGAAGCGAACTCGGCGGATTTCAGGTATGAAAGCAGGAGTCCTATTTGTAGTGTACATAGAAAATAATTTTAACAGCTGTGAGCCCTAAATGGGCATCATTATATTTTGTAGGTATAAAGTAAGCAATTTGCTCAATTTGGATACTACGTTATTCCAAACACATATGCATATAACCTGCATGAGAAAAATATTTTATTTCAATATCAGTTAACGGATATTACTTAGCAAATAGGCGGATATGAAAAAGCATCATTTACAAGCAAGCAAATGAAGATATTAGGAGAGGAGTAACTCTTAAATGGGTACGACGGCAGGGAATTAGTTAAGACTTTTTTTTCAATATATTTAACTTAAAAGTTCTAAATTAATTTTAGGTTTCAGAAGTTTAAGCCATTGATAAGGATCAAACTATCAGTTATTGAGTAAATGCTTTATACATTTTTCTTCCTATATATAATCTGAGCTAATATTCAAAATTTATTTTTGAATTTCATGCTGCGGCCTTAAAACATATGCATAGTTTGGTATTATTTTTGCTTGGTAAGGTGAACAAATCTATATCTAAAACAAATCAAACCTAATTGGAATAACAGAAGTAAGATACAGGAAAATAAAACTAATGTCTTCAAATCAATATGTATGGAAATATTTAACTGTTTACAGATCCAATTAATGAAATGGACACAAAGAAGTTACAAAAATAGATATTTAAAGATTATTTAAATTTTTTGAACAACATTCTGTATTTTTCTAATTACGCTCATGTTACCTTTTATGCAAAATGCCTAGCGTTAACTGATGATGTTGCAAATTAGTTTTTCTACCATAGACTCTCACGTTTTAAGAACAGGACAAATATAAGAAATTTTGTCTCTTAGAAAATAGTGACGGAAAGGGCATTTAGTCAGCCTCGCCTCTCTTTCCCAATGTGCATTGACAACGCATTCTTGCTCTGTAGATATGATTGTCGAGTGCCTTGATCTTCTAGGTTCTTGAATCTGTCTCTCCTGCTTGTCTTCAACGCAAAGAAATGTAAAAGCACACGTAAAAGTTTATTTGGAATAGCGTAAACGAATTGATTACTGTTATAACCGTTTAAAAACGAACGATTTGAAGGGTAATTTACAATTTTTCCGTCTAAAACTCAAATTACATGCGGTCCGAATGTGTAATTTGAAAAAAGCAAACGCACCAGACTTTTTTAAATAAAATTTAAAAAGTTTGTTTCAGCAAAATAAAAAATGTTTTAAATAAATTCAAATGTATTTTTGTTAGTTACAGTAGGTAATTCAAATACATTTACATCTGCGTATTTAATTTTCACAGGGACATTTCTTTGAAATAAGTGTAACTTGCGGAGGTTTGATTCTGATAAAGTTTGTAGACTTGGAGAGAAATTATCTTCATCACAGACTGTAGATACCTTTCGGTTAATCGAGTCATTTTTCTTACCAATTTTCATTGGAAAAAAAGCTGTTTATATATAAATATAATCCCAAATGTTCATATATAAATGTATTCCAAGCGATTACTCAAATTTCGTAACCGAGTTCATTTACGAACAAAATTTAATAAAATCTGTATGTTGAAATATTTGAATAAGATTTGTATCATACTGCAAGTTAATTAGCTCCATTTACAGATTTTCTGGTGCGTTATACATATTCATTTTTAGTAAAAACAGAAATGATGTAACTTCGGATTTCAAATTGTTAAAATCTTGAAAAATTTGTAACACCGAATTTGCCAAAAATAACAAGGGAAATATCTTCGCGGGTCGTACAAAATTGCCTAAAGGCTGTATGCAAGCCATGGGCCACCCTATGAGACCGCATGTGAGACCAATGCTTTCAGACATTGAAAACGGCCGCATAAAATAACATTATACACGTAGAAATGCGAGCAAACAATTTCTTTCTTTATATTAGGGGTACGTTATATACGAGGTTTGGTTGTATCTCGATTTAATTGTATATCCATCAGACACCCAATCAGTGATCGAATAACTGAATCCATGAATAATTTATAATCAGATACAAGATATTACCTCCGTAATGTGCTGCTTAGAGAGTTTTCATGATTTCCTTCATATATAATGTAAATAAGGGTGCTTTACCTTAAAACTTCCTCCCACGAATACATTGGTTCAGATAAAAAGTGAATCACTTAGGTTTTGCTGTAATAAAATAAATCATAATAGCTCCAATATCCTACAATTTATATGAACAAAATTTAATTCGTTATAGCACTTCGAAAAATTGCCTTTAAAAAAGAAAATACTTAACTCAGAAAATTTAGTATATTTGATTACGTAAAAGTACTCAATCTACCTTAGTGTGAAGTTGTGCATAAATCCCTATTTAACTCGTACTTACAAGTATCCAGTTCAAATTATATGTGCGCAATAATAACTGGTCTGGTAAACGATATTTTGCACATTGCGGTATCATTGTAATATAAAGAATAATAAAAGGCTTCACTTACCGAAAACCACAGCAGAAATACTTCAGAGAAACATTTCTCTTCTTTCTCCCTTTATTTAACTAAGCATTATCTGGACTAAATATATCGAACTGATAACATAGCACACAAAAACATAAGAACGGTAGCCGTCTTGTGAAGCTAGAAAGCAAAATCTAAATCTATTGTAATTTCATCGTTCACTTTTCATACTGGAGTTATCTCCACGTTATGGACGCACATTGCAGATGTTGCTTTTCATATGTCTAGATCATTCATTTTTACACATTCTTCTATTAATCACAAGGTAACGACCATGAGGAGACGAGGCGATGAGAATAGCAGCAATTTCTCGATGCGAAAAACACATTAAGAAGTTATTTCAAGATGGGTTAAATTTTAGCATGAATACTTTAAGATGGATACATAATTTTTAACATAATCATTTATGGATAACTTGTATGATTCCCAGGCTGCTTCGCTCTTTCTCTTCCATCTAAAACAAAACATGATTCCAGGCGTGCGAGATATGCAAGGGGTAGCCCTGCATACTCCTTCGCACCGTAGCCAGCATAAAGAGAGGGAGAAACCTGTTTCGCAAGTATTTATAAGCACGTGTAGTCCTGCGATTCCGATTAATGTTACGATAGTGTCCATGATGATGAACTGCGTGGTGTGAGAAAGTTCCGTTCTCACACTTAGGCAGGACGCCTTCATGGAGGACCTTCTAGAGAAATCTTTCTACGTGTACAAGTTACGCATGATGAAGGCACTAGGGCGCCCATGCAACCAGTCCGTTTCCTGGAATTCGAGCGACGGGTTAAACTACTATTGTTTAGTGATTTTTCCGCTCGGCCACTGGCGGGCTATCCTATCTTGAAAGAAATGTTATGAGTCAAGAGACGAATGGGTAAAAAAGCTCAAAAACATAAATAGTGACAGACATAATTTAAATTGTATTTTTTACATTTAATCCGAAATAAAAATATTTTAATTGAAGTAGGGCAAATTTGATATATATATATATATATTGTTTAGTATGAAGTAAGTACATCCACATATGAGATTTTAAGAAACAACATTTTTATAAAATTTTTTGTAGTTACTTAAGTTCTCATTCTTGTAAATATTTTAAGAAAAGACTTCACCTTAAGAAATACTTGAAAACTAAAAGGAAAGTGGGTATGTAAAGCTTAATATTTGCTTATTACAAATTATGAGGAAGTTTGTAAATGTCTCAAAATATAAGTTAAAATATATGAAGTTAAGGATTTATTTTTGTGGCATGTATTATCCGCAAGTTTCATTAAAAATATCAAAGCAAAAAATTAGTTTAAAGTATGCTTTCTGCGTACCACAACATTATGTGAAGTCAAAAATAAATGCATAGGTTTGCAGGATTTGCATCATGTTTCGTTCCGTAGGGATTTAAGCTGACTTCTCGGCTATTTGTTATTCATTTTTACGTTATAATACCCTTGCAATAAAATATACGTAAAATCTGCCCGCATATTTATTCATAAAATCTATTTTGGAAAATGCGAAACATTTATTGACATACAAAGCCTATGATATTCAAATATGGAAAATGAATTCGATCTCCTTTTTGATTTCACAAGAATGTTCTGTCAGAAATTGATCGATATCTTCAATTCGTTTCACAATATTATAAAGATAACTTATTACTTTGATGCGTTCAAAAACGGCTGAGGACTAATTTCATATACACTCTTAGACAAAAAAAAAAAAAAACGACGCACCAAGAAGGAGTTTTCCGAATGGAACGAAAATCAGTAGAAGTGATGTATATGTACAGAAAAACAAATGATTACAGTTTGAGAAAAATTGATTGATTTATTGAAGTGATAAAGCTTCAGAAAGTGAAAAAGTCAGTAACTCGTTTGTCCACCTTTGCCCCTTATGCAAGCAGTTATTCGGCTTGGCATCGATTGAGAGGCTGCAGATGTCCTCCTGAGAAATATCGTTGCAAAAATGGTAGTTCGTTTGAAGATAGCTTTGTAATATATAAGAAACTTATCAATTATTTAAAACCAGATTGATTAGTTATTCATTCCTCAGAACTCAGAATAGGAAATATTTACAATTGTACACAACTACAGATGCAAAAACATAAATCCTTGTTTTCGAAGAATCTTTTGCATGAGCCAAACCGCTTGTTTTACTTCAAAGTATGAAATATCTATGTCAGTGCGCTAACCATGCTTTTGTTCAGTGGCATATTGAATGGATTCGATAGTCTGCCAAACACACCCAATGATTCACCTATCTGCCAGACCTGATATTTGTATTTCACAACCGCATTCTTCATGTTCCATCTGAGCCTTTTCTATTTCTGGCTTTATGGAAGAAATAACTAAAATCAAACCATTTCAGGCATTTTCTTTCCTTATGCGGGTTTTCTGCTAAGAATATTAGAAATGGTACAGTTTTATCCTCTTTTCACATCAAATTTTTTACTGTAGAAGTTTTATTAGTAAAAAAATCTTCTAACTATTTGTTTTCGAAGGAGAAAATTCCAATATAAAATTCATAAATATTACATAATCTAAGAACAAATGTACAGGAACTAAAAATGTCAGAAAAATTAGTTTTTAAGGTGGGTGGGAAATGTTTATTATAGATGGAAAACGACGGAATATCCTCTTTTTTGAAAATTATATATCATCTCTGTTCGGTAAGCGGTTACAAAAAATCCATTTCGATATATATGATTCAACATCTTTCACGATGATAAGTTTTAATGCGCAAATTGATGAACGTATTTATAATGTCAAAATCGTAATAGTAGCATCATTTACGATTTTCTAGAACGTTTAGATGAAGTATAGTAAAGTAAAGCATCTATTCATGTTTATTTAATTACATATTACCATTCGGAACGTTAATACTAAACTAACGTCCTAAACATACGCAACGAATTATTTTTAGCATGTAACTGTGAATCTGTTGAAAAGGGAGTTTTGCGATCAGTACAATGGGAGCCAACTCAATGGAAGAGTGATACATGCAAATGTCAGTGCCAAGACACCAGAGGGTCCATCAGTACACTCAAAACACAAGGACTCAGCATATTTCCAGCGCAAGAAAGGAGCTTTTCCAGACATTTTTCTGCGAGTGAACTTGAGTCTCTACATACCATATGGCTACAAGAAAACACCAGATTGACTTTATACGTGATAGAATGTTTGACAAGCTTTAGAAGGGGCTTAGTTTGACGTCTGTCGCTCAAGAATGTAGAAATGATAAAAGAGTTGATTTACGAATAGCCTTTCAAACGAAACAGATGTAAAGACGAACTTCGTATTTGTTCATCCTTACATCTGTACCAGAGTCTATACCATAGCCTTAATATATCTGTATGCCTAACATGTACCATAATAGTGAAATATGTTCCTCGTTTAGCGTGGCCGGACATAGCACTTAGCTCTAAATATAAACAATACCCAGAGGACACAGTACTAAGCTCTTTACTTATATTTATTTATTTTTAATTCCATCGACGGTATCCAACAAGCTGAAAAGCACCTAACCCAGTAGGCCATCTGTTCCGTATCCGTAGCTGGAAGAAAGAGAGGCAAAGCCAAAAGGAAGATTGGTGGTGATCATCGCAGGAAAGCAACAGTGACTAATGACCGCTATATCTTCCTGCCGGTGAAGAGAGATCGAAACCAGAAAGCAGAGGACATTACTCAGCAATTGTTCTGCTTTCTGGTTTCGATCTCTCACAATATTATAAAAAATACTCACAATAAACCGGGGCAGTTGTCTGGACAGCAACTGCCCCGGTTTATTGTGGCCAGAGGACTTCATGAAGTTGCCTATTCGCCCGCCATGCCTAATGCTGCATACCATTTACGGCAGCCCATCGGCGGCACCGTTTACAGTACTGTAGAGAAAGAAAAGATTGGACAACACATCACTGAAGTCAGGTCCTTCTTATCGATGAGAGTCGTTTCAGTTTGATAAACGACCCTTTGTGCCAACTGATATGGACAAATGGCCTGCATGTATGGGGACACTTTGATGAAAGGACGAAGGGACTGCTACATTTTCAAGATATGTTCACTAATATATTTGCTTTCCTCGATGTACCTCTTTTCTGTGTGCCACTGGTCCTCACATTGTTTTCATGGATGACAGTGCACGGTCACATAGAACTCATGCTGTTGAGGAGCTCACGGAAAGTGAAAAACAGACTGTCCAGCGTGCTCTTCTGAATTAAATCTCATTGAACATATGTGGAATACTTTAGGAAGACGCATAATGGCGCGATCTTACTCTCCAAAGAACAGTTAACAACTGAAACAGATGCTCCTTGAGGAATGGGAAACTCACTCCACGAACAATTAGATAGTATGGTATTGAGTATCGAATGACATTGCAACGCAACCCCTGCACTTAGGTATGTCGTATCCCTTACTAAGGTTCTTCGGTTTGTTGTTCTTCTGCTTGGCCAGACAGTGTTTTTACTAACGCCATTCTGTGATTAAAGCTTTTTTCTATTTGTTCCGTACTGTATACATGCTTTTCATTATCTTTGCTACTATATTTTCTCTCTCCTTTAAGTTCCGCATTTATAACTCTCTGGCATGAAGTTCAGGTCTCCCAGCTGATTGTTTTGCGGAATTGCGGCCAAAATAAGAAACGTTGTTTTAGTTTCGTACATTAGTGTATATCTAAAATAAGGATTCCTAAATTTTTATTTCATCTGCCGCTTTTAAAAGAATGGTTTTCTTGACTGACCTGCTTTGATTTTTCTTTATAATGTACAACATAAAATATACTCACAATACAAATAACTTGAAGATAATTAGATAAAAATGTAAATTAAAGTTTTAGGAAAGAGAAGGATTTATTATACATATGTTTTATAATTTTTGCATCAATAGTATTTTTAATTTTATCAGTACAGAAAATTTTCAGAAGCAAACTCAACGATTCTAATTACACCAAAATTCGATTTTAATTAACGTGATGGCTGTGATTTTGATGTATTGATGTAATTTTTTTAATATTTGGCACAAAGTTGCTTAAAATAATTCTTAAATTAACTCGTTCAAAAATTTACTACCCAATACTGAAAACGCAGCACCAAGAAGGAGCGGCCAGAAAATTATGCAAATTTCAGGGTAGACGCACGTAACCGAGTTAGGCGAATGATGTAAGATGCGTAGCTCTCCAGCGCACGTTGAAGAAGATACAAAGGTAAGAATCTGCAAAATGTTCCAATTTTCGTGCCGTTATTTCTGCTAGGAAATCATCATCTTAGAAAATTTGTTTTCGTCTCAGAGGACGCGTGTAATAGCAAAGAATGCCATGTCGTCGTCAACGAAGACAGTTCCAACAGATAGACGATTTTACGAAGGGCATGCTGATCAGACTGAGAAGGGCAGGTTAGTCCATACAACAAATCTCCGCTGACACACACCTGGACTCGTCCACATAGCACCGGCTGTGACGACGATGGTTGGAACAAGGAAATGTGGGAAGTTCGAGAACTGCCCGTGTAGCCAGAGTGACGTCAGAACATGTGCATCGACGCATCCACTGACACGCGGTGTCGCACACGAAATTCACTTCTACCTCCAGCATGTTCAAGACACCTTGGATGTTCACATATCGGCCAAAATTACTTGCCGTCAGTTGATGGCTAGTAGCCTGAACTTGCGGCATTCATTAAGAAGACTGCAATTAACCCCACATCATAGACGACAACGTCTGCAATGCTCCCGGCTCGAGCGATATGGACGACAGAATGGCACAAGGCCGTGTTCTCAGAGACGTCATGCTTCTGTTTCTCCAATGAAAATCGCCTGGTACATGTGTGGAATCGATGTAGTGACAGGTCGAATCTGGTAGCAGTTGTGGAATGCCCCGAGGCGCTACAGGGCGGCATCATGGTTTGGGCGAAACTGCGTACGATTCTAGTAACCTTTGGCTGTATTCAGGGCACTATGAAGGTCCTTCGATACGTAGATGATGTGTTGCGGCCAGTGATATTCCCCTTCCTTCAGCGAGTGCCCAATGCCCTTTATCAGCTGGATAACGTCCGACCATAAACTGCTCGTATCACCCTAGGTGGTCTGAAAGGTGTGCAGATCATTCTCTGAGCACCGTTCTCTTCTGATTTCTCACCAATCGAACGCATTTGGGATGTGATCGGACGCCATTTACAGACCCTGCCATTGCCGCGTTCAGAAGACGAACTGTGGCAAATAGTTGACAGGGAATAGAGAACCATTCCTCAGGACACCTTACGTAGTCTCATTGATTCTGTACCTAGAAGTAATTCTTTATGTATCGGTGTCCAAAAAGGTAGTCCTACAACATACTAAGCCGACGCTGTTTTTGGTCTGTGTTATGCATATCATTTCGAAATAAAGACCACTTACTGTTTATTGCTTTATCTCCCTGTTTGCCGAGTTTCATTACTTTCTGGTCATTCCTTCTTGGTGTTGCATTTTGAATGTCTCGTAGTGTTTTCAAATAGCTCCTTTGTTTCTGTAATAAATTATGACTTTATAAAAGCTTGTTTTTTCAAGGTAAGAAGAGGGAAAAGTAAATAATGTTGTTCGTTAAACAACTTTTATTTTGGGGATATTTTTATTGGATCACTTATAAATTCCAAAATTTGGCTTACACACTTTTTTGAATTAGACATGTGATTGAGCATCCCCCTTCAATGTAATCAGTTTTACTTGCATCGTAATGGCAATTATATCGCAGTTCAGCGGTTTTGTGAGGCATGATAACGCATTTAAATTTTCAGTGCCTTGGAAACTAACATTTAAATTTTCTTTTAAATTTTGCAGGCGGTTTGTAAATAACAATATCAATTCTTGCTTTCTTTGTAATTTTCATTGTCTTTTTCCGTGGTCCTGGGGGTTCCCTTTTTTTTAGTAAGCCCGCCCTTTTTGCATGAACAAATATACATTAAAAAATTATGACTCATTTTTAAACTACATTAAATAGTTTTTATGTATTTTTGCCTTACAGTTATTCTATATGTTTCATTTCTTACTACGTAATACAGCTGCATATGAATAAAAGAATTTAATTTTTCAATATTAATATATTTTAATCAATGAAATTTTAGCCATGCCGAAAAATTGCAAGTACGTATTTAACTGTCGATTCCCAGTCAAACCCTTGATTTTTTTCGACCCCTTTAAAATTTCATGGATCCTCTATTGAAAAAAAAATTGAATTTACATTAGCTAAACGCGACGTTTAACGTGAAGCGTCATTTTGACATGATTTAAAACATTTGACATTCATGTGGCCTTCGATCACATTTTAGGATTGAGCATTAACCCAGAAAAGATAATCTAAAACGAGAACTTGTTTCACCTATACCATGGAGAGAGGCTGAAATGTGATGATTTTTACAAAAGCCTCATCTGAGAAAGCTTGAAATGGGACACAACATTCGGGAACCTAATAAATGCGATCCTCTGCAAATTATAATGTTACTTTGCAGAAGTTATGTTAATGATATCAGTTGTTTCTTTAAATATAAATGCTTTTATGGCGTAAAAAATGCAAAAAAAGGTGTACAAATTCTTGAAACCGAAATTATTTACGGTTTGAATTGATTTCATGCCGAGATTCTAAATAGAGTGCTTAATTTCGTCACAAGTTTAAAAAAAACTTTATATTTTTACCTGAGCTGTTATAATTGTTCTAAATTTGAAATCACTCTGGAATTGCAGGATTGAAGGAAATGGTATAAATTTTAAGAAAGAGTTTCAATGTATGGAAAGTTATATTAGTATCGCTGGAAAAAAAATTATACGTCGTTCGACTGAATTCAAAAACCAAAAAGAGAAAGCAAAAATAAAAAAAAAAGAGTCAAATAAAAAAGAGAAGATATATATGTTTTTTTCATTGTTAAATTATACCTCACTTTCGTTTTGCAGAAAAGGAATATTTAATATGACATGAAGAGACAAAATCGTTAAAAATTGTTGAGCATTTTCTCTGTTCTTTGGAAGTAATGTAACTTCGAAAAGCAAATTTCAAGCATAAAAATAATTAAAGTTTAAATAGTCAAAAAATATTAAAAAAATAGCTAATAATAATCTGTAATCGGAACTGGAAGAGAAAAAGAAATTTTGCAAAGTATTCATATAGGTTTTAAACGCATAATCACTGTAGTTCCTTATAATTAAGTTACAAACATAAGTTCACAAGTTGTAAAATTAAAAAAAGCATTAAGTTCGAAGGGTAAGCGAATATAAAGAGCAAAGCTGCTTAACAGTTGTCCATCCTCAGATGAAAAAGTGTTTTCAAATAATTCATAAAACAAAATGTTCGTAATTTACAAAATTCATGACGTGGTATTTTATGTTAATCCTCTTTATACCTTTTCTA
The DNA here is from genome assembly GCA_000611955.2 of Stegodyphus mimosarum. NCBI lineage: Eukaryota > Metazoa > Arthropoda > Arachnida > Araneae > Eresidae > Stegodyphus > Stegodyphus mimosarum. The sequence goes on from KK114056.1 coordinate 81,346, forward strand.
AGCGATTTTCTGAAATAGAGTTTTTGATAAGAGCTATGAATACTGAAGAAATAAAGAAACAAAAGCTCGTGTTCGTAGTTGCTTGAATTGGAATGTCTTTATCGAATCTTACTTTTATCTCTAAACTGATCTGCGTAGAATAGGAAATAGAAAAAGTTCATTTTCTGTATTTTCTCTTTAGGGTTTCTACTCTTAACCATCAATCAATTGTGAAATAGGGAAGTTGATTGATTCTAGAATAGATATTTTTTAAGCTCTCAGAACAACTGAAAATTTGAGACACATCCTTTTTTAGTGTTAAGATATGAATTTTTAGATGTTGTTGATTTGGACATAAATGTTTAGCAAACATTCTGTTATTGGCGAAAATAATTGATTTGATGAATCGTAAAGTGTGCTTTTGGGTAGAATTAGAAATGCTGGTTTCACAGAATGTAAAATACAGATACAAAGAGAACAGTGTAACATAAATTTTTTATTACCATCACTATTTAGTTAAATTCTGCGTTCCCCTATAAGGCATTTTCTCCCTCCTTTCTGCATGCGTTCGTGGTGTAACGGTAGCATACTGGACGTGCATTCGAGATGTCCAGGTTCGAGTGCCGGCGACGGCATTGTTCATTTTTTGTGTTTCCTACTTAAAAAAATCCTAATGCCTCTATACCTCTCATTTGGGTTTATATAAAACTTATAAATACTTCTCTATTTTACTTATTTATTTATTGTCATTTGTCCCTTATATTTTTCCTATGCTTTCCACTTATAGATCATTCAAAATTCTAGGATTGCCAATTAAATTATGTAAATTTAAAGTTTATTATTTCTTTATTTAACTTCAGACACAATTACAAAACTAAAACTTTCCTACCAAAAAAATAGTTTATTGTTAAGATTTTGAAAATAGCCAATAAATTCTAGAATGGTATTTATTTATGTGATGCAGATATGTTACTAAACTGTTCTAAAGGTTGTAGAGTCAGTCCTTAGGTTTATCAATGCAGGAATATAAAAAATACACAATGTCCTCAACTTGATTCGAAGATCGGACCTCCCGATTGCTAGCCGGACATGGTAACCAGTTACACCACGAAGGGACTCGTTAAGGGGGTAGAAAATAACCTTATATGCACTCTTTTCTCAATGGCAGTTGGGGAGAAGGGGACCCATCTGCCAAATACTGGTGACGACTAATTATCATCCGCCACTTCTTAGTTCGGCCACTCTTCTAGAGTCATTACATTAATCCATGCAGGAACATGACAAATGTGCAGTGCTGAGATTAGAACACCTGACTCACCGACTGCTACCCGCGTGTGTTATCCATTTACACGAAGAATGTGCGCGGTAAACATTAGAAAATACGTTATAAGGTTAGTGAAACTCAGTTTTCGTTTACAAGAAACTGGTTCGTTTTCATATTGTTTCATACTTTTTAGTTTTGGTTAAGATGATTACAAACTTATGTATACAGAATGTGGAATATATAAGAATACCAGTTAAAAGTTATTTTAAGGACATAACTAGTATCGAATTTTATATTAAAACAGTACTAAAATGGAAACAGATCATCAGTGGATAAGATATATTGCAATCATTTAACGCGAACGTAAATAATAAGTGCATTACTTAGCGACGAGATTTTGAGAAACGCACAAATGAGCAGTCGACAACACTAAGAAGGCTACCTGGAGAAATGAAAAATGAGCAATGCCCTCGCCGGGATTCGAACCTGGACCTCTCCAAATACGTGCCGAGTGTGCTATCCTTACACCACGAAGGTATGCAAAAAGGAGGAAGAAAATTCCTTATATACTCCTCCTTTTAAAGGACGACTGGGATAAGGGTAACCATTCGCTAAATCCTGATGGTGAAGAATCATCATCCACCAACCTTTTTAGTTCGGGCGCCACGGAAGAGAAATAAGGTTATTCTAGTGCTGCAGACGTAGAAAATGAACAATGCCCTTGCCGAGACTCGAACCTGGACATCTTGAATACGCGTCGAGTGTGCTATCCTTTACACCACGAAGGCATGCAGAAACGAGTGAGAAAATACTTTGCAAAGTAAATAATGTTTGAATGAGTATAAATTACATTGCATTGTAGTAAAGAATTATTGGACTGTTTTATGAACGTTTTTAATCCAATATAAGACAATTTATCATTCTTTAATTATTAATAGGAGATACTTTTGTAAGGGGACTTGAAGCTGCTTAACCTTCTTTAACTCTATTAATGTTCATAACAAAAACTAAATTTAACCAAGTTTCACTAGTAAATACTTTACAAGACTACGAAATTTTAATGCAACAATTTAAAATTTACAAGCAATAAATATCGCTTTCTGCAAGATTAACGAGAGATTGCAAATCTGCAAAATTTCTACAAGATTACGCATCTTATTAAAAGCTACGGAATCTAATCAATAACTCACTAATTCTTCTCTAGCAATGAATATGAGTACCCTTGCACTAATTCACTCTCCAGTCCACAGGTCGGCTGAGTGGAAGGCGTACATTAACAATATACCAGGATCGTTGTCTCAGTTTTCTCTATAAGCTAAAGCGACTCTACCTATGCAATTTCCAATTAATTTGGTTAATGAAAGAAAAAGGTATAGAGAAAAGAATTAGCATAATACTAGCATTTTCTTAATAATTTTATACACGTTGTGTATTAATATACAAAGGAACAAACTTAAAAGTCTGTTTAAGGCTTACGTCAAAACTGTCAACATTTTTCCTATTTTCATGAAACATATTTCTTTTGTCTATTGTTAATAATGTTTGAAAAATTCTTTGGTCTTTGTAAAGGAGAAATCGAAAGAATTTTCAGTACAGCCACATTGTCAAATTATATCTTGAAGAGAAACAAAACAAATTCATGATAATTAAATATAAAAGAAATAATTTAAATAATTAAAATTAAATTGCATGAGTTATTGCAAAATAAGAAGTTTTTGAAACGCAATATAATGATAAAATTTCAATTATTTGCGTTCACTCAACAAGATGTAATCTAGTTAACTCTTAATTGGCAAATATATTCCTTTTATTGAAATGTAATAAACATACATTTGCAAAATTTCTAATTCACTCAATCTATATTTGACCTACAAAGAGTCTGCTACTTTAAATTCGAATTCCCTTTATTTATAATGTTACCTTTTTCTGTTAGCTATCTGTCTTCCCAAACTGCAGGTCGGAAATCAAAGCAATTTAATTTGTAACTAGAAAATCACGATTTAACCCACAGATTGTTCAACAATACAGGGTTCTGACCCCACTATTTCCCTGATCTTAACATCGCCACTTAATCGTCTGATGATCATGTTAAACTCTTCCCAAGACCATTGAGGCTTCATGAATTTAGACCAAAGGTGGCTAAGTTCTAAACAGATAAGGTCCGATTTAAGATGTGTATTGGTATGTCGGCAGCTGATGACAGTATTTAGTTATATGACGTTTATTTACAAAACACAATTTCCTTCAAGATTGTTCTAGGACGTAATTTAATAGTATGGTTATCAAAACAACATTAAAAGCCTATATAGATTAAAATGCATAATGAAATTAAAAAAAAAGATGTATTTTGAATACAGTAAAACCAAACGCGAGGGTTACGTCATTAATACACTGGCCGTTCAGCAAAATCGCGTTGTGTAAATTTAATTTTCTATGGAAGAATATGTCAGGCATAGTTCAAATTAAGTCAGTAAGCATGGTATAAAAGAAACCTTAAATATTGTTGTAATTAAAAGGGAAATGAAACAAATTTTAACAGAAAGAACTTTCTTTACTGCTTAATAAGTAGTACATGACAAAATTATTTTCTTTTTAAAGCTGATGATTTTTGCTTCGATAAAAGACTGAAACAACTCTTCAAATGTCTCGTGGCAAGAAGAGCATAAATTTTCAATGCCTCTCATAAAGCATCCTCTTCTTTATTCAATTGATTCGGTCACCGTAGCAAAGTCTTACAGTTCCTGTTCCTTTTTTAACAATTTGTTTAAATTTTTATAAGTTGTAGGCGTCATATCGTTCCTATCTCAGCTTTCCCTGGCAGTTGGTGCTATATGACTATCCAGTTTCTTCATGCATTTCAATTCTTTCTCGATCGACGTTCTATACTAATTCTTTGCCATCGCATTTCATATCAGAAAATCCTTTGCCCCCACTTTATTTTGCAATTCCAGCAAATTCATTAGCTTCATTTCCAATCGAATGAAATCTTTTAAAATTCTTAGCAACTTCAGACCAAAGCTTATGTCAGCAAGCATTCCCAGCTGATGACATGTTTAGTTTCCATGCCAATTTAAAGAGTTCCATGCAGTAGCTTATGTTGGATTTTTTGCAAAATGCCAGATGGGCGCATTAGGGGTCTTTGTAGAGTATCTTTATGAACTAACGCTATGCAGCTTCCCGAGTAAAAATAAAATTCTAGTGTTGGCCATATTGAGTAGAAGCAATTTAAGTTATAAACTAATCTACACCAAGAGAGAAAAAATTTTTTGATTGAATAAAGGCCAATCAGGGGGTTAAGAGAACACGTTTCACAAACGGCAGTCGAGAAGGGTTTACTGAATAAAGTTAAATGTACACTGCTCGACACTGAAAATGCAACACCAATAAAAAGTGGTCAGAAAGTGATGAAATTTGGAAAAAAAACAGAAACAGCAAGCAGCAATAAGTGATCTTTATTTCAAAATGATAGTCAGAATACAGGGCGAGAACGGCGTCGGCTCAGTAGGATGTAGGACCACCGGGGACAGCGATACAAGAAGAAACACGTCTAGGCATAGAGTCAATAAGAGTGCGGATGGTGTCCTGAGGGATGACTCTCTATTCCCTTTCAATCATTTGCCACAGTTCGTCTTCTGAATGAGGCAGGGGCAGAGTCTGAAAACGGCGTCCAATCACATCCCACACATGTTCGATTGGTGACAGGTAGGAGAGTACGGTGGCCAGGGAAGCATCTGCATATCTTGTAGAGCATAACTGGATAAACTGGATGTCACTGGATAAACAGAAGCGTGACTATCTGAGAACACGACGTTTCGCCATTCCCTCATAGACATCGCTCCTGTCCGGCACCATTCTAAACGTTGGCGTCTATGCTGAGGGGTCAATGGCAGTCTTCTTAACGGATGCCGTGAGTACAGGCCACGTTCAACCAATCGACGGAAAATGGTTCTCGTCGACACGGGAACATCCAGGGTACCTTGCACATGCTGCAGAATCGCGGTACAAGTGACTTGCGGGACCGTCACAGCTTGTCGGCGGATGCGTCGATACACGCTTGCTCACGTCCCTCTGGCTGCCCCTGCACCCCTCCTTCTTCCCACATTCCCTTGTTCCAACCACGTTCGCCATAGCCGATGCACCGTGCTCGCATCCACGTGGGTATCAGCTGCGATTTGACGTAAGGATCAACCCGCCCTTCTCAGTCCGATCACCATACCTCTCGTAAAATCGTCTATCTGCTGGAAAAGCCTTCGTTGACGGCGGCCTGCCATTCTCTCCTATTACACGTATCCTCCGGGACAAAAACCAACTTTCTTCAATAATTCGTCCGGCAGAAATAACGACACGAATATTGCCCATTCTGCAGGTTCCTTCCCTTATATCTTACTTCACGTACGTCGGAGAGCTGCGCATTTCACATCATTCGCATAACTCAGTGACGTGCGTCTACTCTAAAATTTGCATAAATTTCTGACCACTCTTTCTTGGTGTTGCATTTTCAATGTCGAGCAGTGTATGTGTACTCAAATTTTCGGGCATATACTGCAATACAAATTAATGGAAATATAGTGTCAAGGCCAAGCCGATAGTTCGATAAAATCATTTCTAGGGCTCCAGAAGGCCCTTCTTTAAATTTAATGTAAAATATTATACATTTTCATTCTAAAATTCACAGCTTGGAATAACATTTGTACACTTCGTTAGCATTGTTGTAGAGCACAACAAAGGGCTGTCACAACTGGACTACTGTCTTATACAATTTCCAGGCGACTAGGTCTTATATAAAAGTTTCTCTCGTTGTACTTTGTTTACACAAAAACTATCTTTAATACGAAATACATAATGTTCAATGAAAAGAGGAAATAAAAATATCAATAAAACATTTTAAAAACTAGCAATATATTACAGGCAGATCGACAACTTTGTATTCGGCGTAGATTTTGTAAAATCCCAATCGATTTCGAGGGCAAAACGGAAATCCCCTTCATCAGGAATAAAAAATTCTGCAAAAGTGAGAAAGCGAATGTCTATCGTATTTATACCCACAAGCGACCAGTGGAAGAGCCGATAGCGCCATCTGTTGGCAGAAATAGTAACTAAAAGTAAGGGTTAAGTTAGTAGAATTTTGAAGGCATTAGGGAAGACTGGATTGGAATTGAAATCATTGACTAAACAGGGTAAATTTTTGTGAATGTGAAAAGCTTCAAGAAAATCCAATTCCCTAATAGAGCCAGCTTTTTGGATAATTTTAGCAGAACCCAAATCAAAATTGTGATTGAATTTCCATCTATAATTAGATATTGAAGATTTGTTAATTTCGCCTTTTCGGATGTAAGATTCATGTTCTTTTATGTGAAACTTTAATGCTCTTTTCATTTGGCCAATATAACCTAAGCCACACTGACACGATATGCTATAAATTCCCCAAAGATTAAAATCAGAAATAGAATCTTTAAAAGCCGAAACACGGATTTTATTTGTAGGCGAGAAAACAACTTGAAAATTAAACTTGCGTAAAATCCGAGCAATTTTGTAACTGATAGAAGGATGAAATGGAAGAACGACAAGGTTATTAATGTTATTTCTGGCATAAGAATGTGTTCTTAGATGGCACGATATGAACTTTCGAACAGCTTTATCAATGACTACGGGAGAAGAAAATCCTCGGTTAAGGGCAACATATCTTAAATAATTGAGTTCCTTAGCAAGAAGAGATTCTGATGAACAAACTGTGAGAGCTCGAAATACATAATAGTAAAATGAAGCCATTTTTTGCTTAGCCGGGTGACATGACTTAGCATGGGCAGGTAAACGTACAGAAAAGGGTTTACGGTAAACAGTTGTGCTGAAACTAGATCCGTTGCGGATTATAAGAATATCAAGGAAAGGCAGTGTGTTATCCGATTCAGTCTCAAAAGTGAGCTGGATGGCTGGTTCAATCGAATTTATAAGAGATAAAATCTGGAGTAAGTCTTTCTTATGATCATCAAAAAGAGCGAAAGTGTCGTCTACGTAGCGAATCCACAGACCAAAAAATAGTTTCTCAAATAATATGACCTCAAAATAGTGCATGTAAATGTCAGCAAATACAGGACTGAGGGGATTACCTATAGCTAGTCCTTCAGTTTGGCGATAATATTTATTTTGGAAAACAAAGTGAGTTTGACTCACAGAGACTTTAGTGAGGGAAATTAACGCTTCAATTTCAGTATGTGAGAAATAGAATTCTCGAAGTCTAGTTTCAAGGCATTTTAGTGCCAGGTGAAAATACGGAAACTAAATATTTGGCCAAAGGGTACGCTACCGTTCCTAAGTTGGAAATTATAGGTCGAAAACGAATTGCAATTTTGTGAACTTTAAGGAGAGCATAAAATCTAGCACAGTTAGCAATAGGTCAAAAGATTGATTTTTTAAGATGGGTCGAAAGTATATGAGAAGATTTAACAGCTGTTTTAACTTTTGTGAGGACAGAAGTGAGGGATCTTTAGGGATCGAACAGTATGGGCCTTCACTTATCAGTTTCATGACCCCACTACCGTAAACTCTTTTCTGTTTGTTTATGTCTCCATGCTAAGTCATTTCACCGGCTAAGCAAAAAAGGGCTTCATTTTACTATTATATATAGAGAGTTCTCACAGTTTGCTCGTCACAATCTCTTCTTCCTAAGGAACTCAATTATTTAAGATCTGTTGCCCTTAACCGAGGATTGTTTCCTCCCGTAGCCATTGATAAAGCTGTTCGAAAGTTCATATCGTGCCATCTAAGAACACATTCTTATGCCAGAGATAACATTAATAACCTTGTCGTTCTTCCATTTTATCCTTCTATCAGTTACAAAATTGCATTGATTTTACGCAAGTTTAATTTTCAAGTTGTTTTCTCGCCTATAAATAAAATCCGAGGTTTGGCTCTTAAAGATTCTATTTCTGACTTTAATTCTTGGAGAATTTATAGCATATCGTGTCAGTGTGGCTTAAGTTATATTGGCTAAACGAAAAGAGCATTAAAGTTTCGTATAAAAGAACATGTATCTTACTTCCGAAAGGGCGAAATTAACAAATCTTCAATAGCTAATCATAGTTGGAAATCCAATCACAATTTTGATTTGGGTTCTGCTAAAATTATCCAGAACGCTGGTTCTATTAGGGAATTGGATTTTCTTGAAGGTTTTTTCATTCACAAAAATTTATCCTGTTTAGTCAGTGATTTAAATTCCAATCCAGTCTTGTCTACAAAATTCTACTATCTTAACCCTTCATTTTAGTTACTATTTCTGCCAATAGATGGCGATATCGGCTCTTCCACTGGTCGCTTGTGGGTATAAATACGATCGACATTCGCTTTCTCACTTTTGCAAAATTTTTTTGCTCCTGATTAAGGGGGACCCGTTTTGCCCTCGAAATCGTTTGGTATTGTACAAAATCTACACCGAATACAAGGTTGTCAATTTGCCTGTTTTATTTTCCCCGTCGGCATGTTTCTCTTGCGTCTCAGCAATATATTATTGTTTGAGGAAACATCATCTCTTTGCTTGAGTTTAAAAAAAAACTGTTTATTCTTACAAACTTTTATAACTGCTCACATACTAATTGCATAGAAATTGAAATAAAATTTCATGTTGTTAAAGGAACTGAAAACGACCTAAAATGGCTGTTATGTGAGTTGCTTTAATGAAATCTCACGGCGCTTTGAAGTTTATTTATTGCGACGAGAATCTGTGCGGTAAATTAAAATGCAAATTAGAATTTTTATTATACTCTGCTGCTGCCTTCTGAGAATTCACCGCGTCTAATGCAACTAGAATAAATTATTTGAGCAAAGATGAATTAGTATGTGAGAACAGGAAGGAGGAATTTATGTGTTTGTGACATAAACATCATTTGTCATAATTTCATGGCGCAGAGTGTAAGGCATTTAATTTAAGAATGAAATAATCTCGAACTCAAATATCATTTTTAGCTAATTCATAAGTTTTTAAAATATGCTGCATATTATTCATAAACAGTTATCAGATAAATGATGGATATATATTTTTCAAGAATGAACATAAAATTATTGATATCCCTGAGGTTCTTAAATTGCACATTAAATATAGCATAAACTTCAATAATTATACTATGTTTGTAGAGTCATTAGATTATTTTGAAGCACGGGATGTGAAAAAGGAACAGTCCTCTGGCCGGGACTCGAACCTGGACCTCTCGCATATGCGCCTAGTGGGCTAGCCATGAAAGCTTGCTGGAAGGAAGAAACTACCTCATATGTTATTTTAGAATACATTTAAAGATGATCATTTCTCCCTTACTTGTGTACACTATAAAAATGCTGAGAAAGATGACAGAGTCCTCTAATTTGTTAAAATCTCTTAATCCCCTCTGTGCAATGATGACAACACGTGCAAATTTAAGGGAGAATAATTATGACCCTTAAGTGCCTATTTTAAAATAAGGTACTCTAGTGAAAATACTATGTCAGTACTACTCAAACATTATACTTAATTAATAAAACCTTGACAATAAGGAAATGAAAACTGAATTTTTAATAAATTTCCCTGCAACTAAATTACAGTGGAATTTCAGATCAGTGTACCAAATGCTGAATTCAGCAATTTCCAAAAAAAATATGATTGCTATTTATCTAGAAAATTATCAGAACCGTTGTATGCTCACGTCTATATTCAGCAAAGGTAACTCTACAAAATCATACCTTTCTATCATATAATCTTTCACTCGGAGATATTGTGCTATTAAAAATGAAATTTTATGTAACAAAACACAGGTACTTTTGCTTTATATCTGTGTTTATTTTTTCACTGATTTTTCATGCGCTTGTAATTACTGAAATATAAGTTTAAGTCCTTCATGAGTGTATTCCTTTTTTGTTAGTTGTTTCAAGTAAATTAATAGATTCATTACTACTTACTGCAGCTTCAGGATTCTCTATACATAATATTGTCGGGCTCACAAGGAGCACATTACAGCCTCAATTACTCCAAGCAAGCAGAGTTTCACGATGACAGTACCTGAAGCACCAACAGGTGCACAGGAGCCTAACCTAGGAACTTTTGCTGAGACAGCTATACTTCAGAGACCACACTTCACAGATCCCACCTCTTCCCTCCTACCACCACCCAGGTCTTTCGCGGAAGTCCTAAGGCAAGCTCAAAAACCCAGCCTCATAATCAAGCCTCTCCGTGATCACACGCAGGCGAACTTAAAGAAAGAACTGCAAACTAAAGTCCCTCTTCAAAAACTACAGGTCCGCGTCGATCGCATAGCTACTTCCACTCAAGGAGGTTTTGAAGTTTTCTGCCATTCACCGGAAGATGTCAACAAGCTCGAAGAGGAGCTCTCTAAAGCCAAGGTCCAAGCAACGGTAAAGCGCAGACAGCGAAGATCGCCACGATGCACGATACACAACGTGCCGTTCAACATCCAGCCACAAGAAGTTATTCGCGAACTCAGTGCAGCAGCAGGAGTACCAGAGCGCTCACTTAAAGCCCTCTACAAGCTCCGAGAACGTAGAAATGACAGAGTGTGAAGGATTGTGGAATGCGGCCCCTCCAGCTTCCAGGCGGTCATATCAGCGAGAAGAATCTTCATTGGCTGGAACTCCCACAGTATCTCAGAGTACCTTGGCATCAGGCGTTGCTATAGATGTCAACATCTTAAGAATGATTACAGTTTCTAATCTTCAACAACAGTTTAAACAGTTTCTAAAAGAGGAGAGGGTGAATTCGTTTTTTAGAGAGGCCGAATATATTCTGCAGGGACCTGCTTAAATTAAGCTGAATTGTTAAAATTCTAAGAGCCGTACAGCAACAAAACCTTTATCAACAAGATCTCCGTTAATGACTGCACGTTTGAGTATAACTTTCGGAAGGAATTTCACTGAATAAGCACTTGAAATAAATGCAGAACTGCAGTCAGGCTTCGTATAGATGTCAATTGCTCGTAACACGTGGTAAACTCAATCAATTATAGATTATTTAAGAACGATGCATTTTATCATCATAAAATTAAGACTTCTGCAATCTTGATAAACTTCTACAACTGCTGATATACGATTCGATGTTCAAGGGCCGATCTTTCCGCTTTTATTTCGTAGAAATGTGAAATCTCAAAAATACGGGACTCTTCTTTCCTGCAGTAAGCGCTAATTGAGGAAATGCTACTGATTTGAAGTAAAGAATCATGTTATTTGCGATTATAAATTCCAATTTTCTGCTTATTAAGCTCCACCAGTAGCAAGTAAAGACCGCCGAATACTCCTAGTGTGAGCTAGACTCGATCTCAAATAAAAACGAACTGCCTGCCCATAGTTGGGTTTCATGGTTTCTTCGTTGTGTAACTTGAATACCAGCTGGCTTCTTATAGAAAGTCTTCCCCGAATACATCTATCCCTTTGCTTATTTCATATAATATAACTCCATATGCTTATTTCATATAATATAACTATTCTACTTCTTGAACATGTTGAAATTGGCGAAAAAAGTAGCTTTATGTTATACGGAGCTTTAAAAGTAGCTTTATGGCATGACGGGAAAAGAATGAAAACTGAATTTCTAGCGACGCAAGAAAGCTCAAGTATGATAAACTCAAGATATATAATTCTATTATACTGACTGCTCAAACATTTTACGCCCTCAAAAAATGTAACTTTAAATTAAACTACCAAATATGGAAAAGAAAACTGATGAGTTATTCAAGGACTTTTTTTTTGTATGTGTATGTGTGTAAACTCTAATTTTAACTCTTCATGTTCCACAAAATATATTACGAGGCTAACACAAGCAAGTTGTATAACCAACTATATAAACAAATGTACAATAGCTCTACAGATGGGTACAGATTATTGAAAAACGAAAACAAACAAATTAAAATAATTAATAAATTTAAAATAAGTAAAAAAATAAAATAAAAATAGTAAAATAAAGAGAGCTGAATCTAAATTGAGAATGAAATTTTAAAAGGGAAAAATTTCAGTTTAATCCGAAAAAGCTTCAGAAAAAAATTGGTGGCCACATCTTTAAGTATTATTCACAAAGATTTGCAAATATTCACAATTAATTCATTGTTGCAACAAGAATATTTTACTACTTGGAATTTTCGTTCAGTGGAGAGTATATAACAGATTAGACTTCACTTTACAGAACATTTCCGTCCGCAGGACTGAAGTTATTTTCATACAGCTACATATTTTGTGTGAAAAAGGTTATAACTGAAAGTGCATTTTCACTATTAATAATAAAAACGAAGTCTGAAGCCATATGACTCAATTATCCTGTATACATGAATAATTTTATACCCATTCCAATTTGCATTAGGAGAAACAAAATGAATAATTTGTAAAAAACAGTTTTTCTTTGATCAGGTTTAAACAAATCAGTATTAAAATACATAACAAGCATCGATTGCCCATTTAGGTAAATTTTTTCTGATGCAGCATTTGGAAAAGATCTGTTTCTCAATTTTAAACTTTAAACTAAATTTTTTATTAAAATCAACTGACTAATTTATAGAGATAATATCTCTACAAATTAATGGATTTTTTTTAATATAACAGTCTCATACATACTTGTGCACCATAAATTCAGATAATTCGACTAGGCACTGCAATGATTCTGACGCAGTTTAAATTTTTTTCCTTTATTTAAGCCATTTAAATCTATATTCGAAGTTTAACAACTAATTCATTCCTTTATTGTAAACTTTATGTTACTTGTTAATTAAAATTCCATTTTATAACCTTATAAAAATTTTCTTTAGCTCTCCATTTATTTATCCCTTTGCACGTTAAACTCCCTTTTTAGCTTGGGTAGAAAAATGTGTAAAGAACCCTAAACGTATCACAGTTATATAAAATATGTATAAATATAACCTTTATGTTGTTGTTAATAAATTGTCAAAGTATGGTTAGAATATGCATATGTTGATTAACATAGCATCAGATATCTGAACGTATCTTCCAATGAAATGTTTTCAAACAATTCATATGTAAATTTATAATATTGACAACATTTCGGAATTAATAATAACGTAGAACATGCATTGCATTCCTAGAAATCATTATTTATTTCTTATCCTGCTTTCATTGCAAGGAATATCAATTTCAGAATAGTCATTTTTAAGTTTGCTTTTTTGTTGCCATTTGAAGTGATGTTGAATAAACATTCTATCTCGCAATTTTGTTTATTTCAGCTGTCGCGACAAACCTCGACTGTTATATTTTGATTGAAGTTTACTGAATTCTCACAAAGAAAAGTAATAAGGAGATTTAAACAATTCTTTTATTCCAATTTTTTGACGCGGAATCCTTAACAAGCTTCTTGAAGACATTTCCAAGTGTTGTTTCGTATACGGAGCACGTTTCTCAATTTATCGAAAGTTTACCGAAGAAAATAAAAGTCTACTCGTTGTTTTCTTTTAAACACTTTTCTTTCTCTTTACTCCACCTGGACAGCAATGGGAGTTATAAGGGATACTACAGTCCCCAAATTCGAAATTCAGCTCCGCCCAAAGGTCTAGTGAGTTTTCAGCCCATGGGTATTGCCTTTGTTTCTGAGTTTATTAATAAAAGATGGCAGTTGAAAAATCGTTCAAGATGTGCCGAGAAAGATCTAGAAATAAAATGGTAGGAAGGACGGAAAGAAAGTACTGGAAACGTATAGAATATAGTACACATTATATTAAAGTTAGTTGCGTTCGGTTCATGGTGAAGACCAATCTGTCAGTTCAAAATATTTGGATATTTTGACCTTCTTTCTCCTGCACTTATAGAGAATTTATGCATTTCTTTCTTTAGGAAAAAAAGGTATAAATGAAGGTAAAAGGATTATATGGTATCCTAAATGCCTGTTTCTGAGATAATTGTAGCAGGTGTAGCATAAATGAACAACGGAAGCATTTTTGACAAACATTACTTAAATCAGGGGCCTTAAACTGGGAGCCCACAGACCTCATGTAGCCTTCGAAATAATTTTATGTTGCACACGAATTCATATCAATTATTTGTCTGTTGCAAATACTGTGCCAGGAAACTCTATATTCTTCATCATAAATATAATTAAAGCATGGCTGAAAGTAACAGATTTAACAAAGCAGAGTCTGTTAAACACATTACTAACTAAAGAAGCCGTCAAAATCTAGAAATTTCACTTATTCCACCTACACCTTTAGGTAAATTTTAGAGTAACTGAACTTACACCTATCTAATTGAACTTAATTCAAAACGCAAGTCAATAATGTTTATTCTTCAACAGAAGTGCTATATACGAAACTATATATGCAGTTTGCCTATTTCAAATTCAAAGCTGAGCTTTACAAACGGGCAAGTTTATGCCGGATATTCATTAATGTCTGACAGAATGTGGCCAACTTGATTAAAGGTTCCAGCATACTTATCATGAGACACCTTTATCTTTTCCCCAACGTACGCCAAATGTTCTGTTAGGCAAATATTGTGTTGCTCATATTCAAATTACAGCTTGCACGGATCATTCGGTTTTTACTTGTCAAGTTAAATATTCATTCAGGATTTAAAGTTGCTCATTTTACCTTCTGCCAATTTATAAGTAAGGAGGTAATAATTTCTGTTCAAAAATTCGATAGTGAATTTTATGTGAATAAATACTAATTCAGGTCGATATAGCAGGATTTGACTATTTTTACAATGCTGTTTGTTTGTTTGAAACTCTGTATAAGTGCCACAAAGTTTTCGTTCTCGGTAACTCTTATATAAAGTATTCAAAATTTCTATTTTCTGCATTGAAGATTTCTACCTTCATTTTTAAGTGTGATTGGATTTCAGTAAAATTAGACACCCGGAAATGGTACTTTACAGAAGGCTCATTACAATCTTTAATGGACAACCGGAAATGGTATTTTACTTGAAGCCAACAACAGTTCTTAATATAAAAGGCAGTATTAAAATATAACGCGAAAGGCTTCATTTTTAGTTCTTAAGACCTTTATATCAATACGAACAACATTAGGCTTTGCGTAAAATTGATAATTCAGAAGTGATATTTTACATAAAAATCTTCAGAGCTTTCTGAAAAATATATATCATACGGTAATCCCAAATTTCTTAAATTTTGTATTTTAAATGGGTATATGATTCAGAACTTTGAGCGTTGATTTTGGCGTTGAGGGAGCTTTGGGAATTTTGGACAAAAGAATTTTGCATCGCATACTTGAATTGGTAAGCATGAATGGATCATGGCGAAGAAGATCTGTCTTAGAGCTCTAGAGACAACCTAGTACAGAGAAACGTTTTAAACTTGATAGAATTAAATGGGCTGGTCATCTAGATAGAATGCATAAAGATCGATATTGTAGGAAAAACTTTCTGGAAAAGATCATGGGACCAGACTTAGGGGTAGAAACCTGTTGAGATGGTTGTAGGAAAAAATGTCACCCGGAAAATAAGGAACAGAAAGATAGGCACGGGAAAATTAGGAAACGGAAAATATGTCACCATTCTTTTGCAATGGGAAAAATAAGGGATGTTTAGAAATATCACCAAGATGGGAGATAAAAGTTTTATCATAACAACCATACCTGCGGAATAGTGAAATCTTCTGACGATGATTGAAAGAAGATAAGCGAGCTGCTGGCATGTCCGATGGTAAAAATAGAGGGTTGACCAGCGGGTCATGGTCATTAGTGATTGTTCCCCTCGTACCACCTGTAGTATTCGTACCCCATGTAGTTATAGCCTTAAACTGTGGTTCAGGGGTGAAACATTGTCGCATAACTGAGCGTTAAAAGCAGTATTATAACAAACCGTTGTAGATGAAATTTAGTCACAGTTTGCGATAAGAATATTAAAACCTAAAGAATATTACTTAATTCTTAGCTAATTAAGTGTCGCATTTTTTTTTCTGATTTGATTTTAATTAAAAATAACGTGTTTGCACGGGAAACAGTTGCTTAATTTTGCATTTAAGTCTAAATAGGAAAGCAAGAAAATTACAGGTATTAAAAATTAAGAGGTTTATTTCAAAATTATATTAAAATTTTAAAATGGATCCTATGGACACGAAATTAGGATTTAAACATTTAATACGCAATGGGGTTAATTGTATATTAAATGTTTAAATCCAAATCTTCCAAAGCCCACCAACTTCCGAGCGGTAAAGACGTGGGTCTGTTTCCTAAATAAAACGGGTGAAACAAGCGCGGGGGAAAACATTCCTGCAGGCAAATTGGAAAAATCTGCTATCGAAATGACCTTGCTCGGCTGCAGCTAGCTCAACGTCTTACACTTAAAACCTCCCTCAAGAGAGCCCGCTATAACCCTGCCGGTTAAATTAGAATTTGGCAGGTTTCCCCAACTCCCATTGGCGACATTATTTGGCGAGATTTTAGAGTTCCTTTTTTTCCGTTCCTTATTTTCCGGGTGACATTTTTTCCGTTTCTTATTTTCCGGGGGCTTTCTTTCCGTTTCCCTTTTTTCCGGGGGACATTTTTTCCGCACACGTTGAGATGGATCGATTGTGTTGAAAATGACCTAAACTTTCTAAAGGTCAAAAACTTGAATACAGTTCCCAAAGGCAGAGATTCTTAGAGAAGGCCAGGGCAAACCCTGGGTTGTGGAGAAATTTGTCAGTTGTGCTACATTAAGTTCCTAACGAGATGTAGCAGATTCACTTGGCTTAGGGATTACTATTGCCATATTCAAATTAGAGTGAGATGCAGCTCAGTAATCTTATCAGCGACTGTAGCGAATTAATTCAAATCGTGTTCACTGAACGAAGCGAAAATAGATTGTGTATTGTTGGGAAGCTTCGCAAAGCGACAAAGATCTTAAAATGGGTTCACCTACGGTATCACCTGCTAAAGAACGCATATGAGTCAACGACTGAGAAGGGCGCTGGTCGCCAAGATACAGACCTTGCAACTAAGCACGAATTTCCAACGTTTCGCTTTCAGAATGTATTGCAATCAGTCTTTGTTTTAGGATATCATATTTTCAGTAGTGGAAGGTGTTAAAATGATAAGAGAATTAGGTGTATCAGAATCCACAGCAACAACAACATGGTTAAATAATGTTAAATCCGAAGTTGTACTGGAAAGAGAAAATTGCGATTTAAATCTAACAACCCATAATGCAGGGCTTGTTTTCCAAAAAAGCGGTAATTTCGCTGAAACATGCGATACTGGCCTAACTTCTATATTTTCAGTTGAACAATCATCAGAAGGGTTTTCATTATATGATATAACTATTAAATTTAGAAAAAATATATGATTCTAATTGCAAACACGAGAACAATCAATGTTAAAGCAGGATGTAAAGGGATTGTACACCTATCATGCATCTACAACCGTTAAGGATACACACGAGAATGAAAAGTACATGAATATTAACAAAATGTAAAATATTCACCTCCTAAAAACATACTATACACATCATCAATAAAGAAAAAAAGAAAAGCAGAGTACAGTGAATGCCAAAAAAGCGCAGTAATTTTTTTTTTTTTATAAATTCATTTTTCTTTCACACAGGAACTTTTCCTTTATCTGCCCGCAGTATCGCAAAATCGTAAAAACAAATAATGTGATACATTAACACATGATAATTAATACTAAGACAAAGAAAACTTTTATTATAAAAAGTATAGAAGGGACATTGCTCATGTCAGTAGTGTTTATTTCAGGTGGAAACTATTTGCCTATTGCCTCTATAATGGTATCAAACTACTGTTAACCACTCGCTTCTTTCTCCTAATAAAATCTGATAGATAGGCGTGGGATGTTATGCCTTGGTGTACCACGTTGTACTTTATTTCTTCGTTTAGCCGACCCCAATAAACGTTCGACAGTTTACGTATGAGCACCTGTTTCCGGATCTACATAATTATATTTGTGGTTGACTTTCAGATGGGAATAGCCAGCTTCTTCATGTTCATAAGTTTTTTACCCTTTCCAACAGTCTGCATAAATCGTGATTCCATCCTTAATATTTTCCTTGATGCGTCGCAAAAGACAGCGTGCTCTTCTGTTGGGAACCGATAACATAAATATTTCTTTCGTCTCCCTGCAATTCCCTCCAAAAACCCATTATTGGGGGAAAACATGCCGGCATTATTCTCTCTTTTGGTATATAGACTCTAGTTTATTTCGATAATTAGTCCAGGACTTCTATTTTTGCCTCTCCTATCTCAAAATATCTTATGTACAAATCTGGGGTAAATAGTTATTCAAGTAAACTACAATATTATGTGGCATGTGGAGTTCGTCTTGGCAAAACTGAATTGTGGGCAATTCTTTAGACCATAAATAAATAAATTTAAGAACGCATGCAAAGGAGATATGAGAGCTGACATCTTTTCGGCAGCTAATACATCGCCACCTAACCCTTTTGTCAGTTATACACAGATTCATATCATGAAGATTTGAGAATTTTTGATTACTTTGGAGGCATCCACATTGCTGGAAATATTCCATCAAATGTTTATTCAGTGGATGGTAGTTTAAATAGCTGCATAGCGAGACAAACCAACGCGAAACTTAAAAAGAGAATTTCAAGAAAAAATGACAGCCGAAACATAATGAGATATGAATGCGAGATTTTTCGGTAAGGTATTATTTAAAGATATTCTAAAAATCTTTCAAAAATCCATAAAATTAGAAAAACGCTTACTTTTAAATTCCAAAAGAAAAACAAGCACAGAAAAAAAAATTAAATCCTCCCTGCATTCAAAATAGCGATAATTTGAAAACGTAATCTAGTTTAAGCACCGACACACAAACTGATGAAAACTTTCGCCAAAATGTTCTTGTGAATCATTCCTACTGATGCAAGATCGCAGTGAAATCTCAAAATCTGTCTAGATGGTTCAAAAACTCCTCCAGCCAAGCAAGTAGAATTGTAACATACTTTATTCGGATAAGTTCTGAACCAAGAGATTTTATAACTGGAAATGCGTCTTCCGTACAAAATCATAGGCGAAATCACAACCAGTTTTAAATGCAGCTGCAACGCAGGGTGCGCCTTTGCAGTTCGTACTCTAGGTCACCAAATATGGCAATGGTTTATCTCCATTAGATTCCATCAGAAAGGCTTAAGTATTAAAAAAACCTCAGGTAACGGTTAAAACCAACTTTATTTAACATTTAAAAAAGGAAATCACATTTAGTTAGAGCTTAAACATTTAACATTTAACACGGATGAATCCATACCAAACATCGGCATTCAGCAGGCAAAATAAGGGAAGAACCATGTAGTCAGTAAAGAAGTCTCAGCGAAAAGATTCATTGAGAGACAAGATTATAAGTATTCCACAATATGTTTAGTACAAGGTCTGTTAATCTAGCATAGGGACACAAACATACATACATAAAGAAAGACGATTGACTACAATGAAAACTAAGAATTAACTCTTACTTATTACTTAAACTAAGAACTAACTCTTACTTATTTTTTAAACTAAGAGCCAACTCTTACTTATTTATCTAAGAGAATCTTTCTTACGAAAATGTGACTTATATTACAGGTCCACTAGCTGCTTTTCACACCGCGGGTTTTACCTCTTCTAGTGGGTATTAGATCTTTCTACATCTTAACCAGGTGTTTGTCAGATATGAAAAAGAAAATTACATTTTCTACACTGATGCTTTTACAATTGTTGCCTCCCGCACTTTCATGCCTTTGAAGCCACCTCAAGTTTTTTTTCTTTAATTTAAATGTATTACGGTTTGATACGATGTTTCAGGTTACATTCTATAGTTTCACATGAAATTATTAGCTTTTCGTACACCAATTCATCATTGCTATCCATGCTGTTCGAATATTGCAGTTGTATATAGTGAATGTTGCCACAGTAAATGTTCTGTCATTTTTTAAAATGCGGTGTTATTTCAATATCACTTGTTGCTCAGGGAACATCTTTGTTATGCTATTTTAGGCTGTGTTGCACAGCTCTGTGCCTGTTGTTTCCAGAAAGATCATTATGTTTGTTATTTCCTTTCTGAAATGGTTGTTCTTGATAGGATATCTTATAAAAAGATTTATTTCACCTTCTAAGTTAGGATCTTAAGGATCTGCTGTACAGTTTTAGTCTCGTTGGTTAATGGTGCACGCCATCAAGAACGATATCTGTGAAGATTTATGATTCTTTCAGATGCTATATTTTTGATGATATATTTTATTTGTGATGCTGTATATTATTGTGATGCTATATTTTTGATGCTATATTTTATTTGTGGTGCTGTATATTATTGTGATGCTATATTTTTATTGATGCCATATTTTATTGTGCTTGCGATACTATATTTTATTGCATTCAGGAGTGATATTGATTCTGTTGGAAATACATTGTTTTGTAGGTCTAAGTGGAAATTTCGTTCAGTTGTCGAGTTGGGGTCTAGGGAGATTTTGATTGCGCTGCCTTTATTTTATTATAGGCTGGAACCATATGCATATAATTGAGAAAATTTCTTTTCGTTTGCTTCTTTTCTCGTTTTTATTTTAATGTTATTTTTCTTTCCCACGTAGTGCTCTTATGGGTGTGCCGCTGTCTTGTATTTCTGTGATATATTTTCTAGGCAATTGTATTGGCTATGAACAATTCTTGCTACTCACTTTTTATCCCAAAATAAGAATTTCATTCACACAGATAGATTCTTTCCTAATATTAAAAAACAAGATTTAATGCTCCCTTTCCTAATTTTAAAAAATAAGATTTAATGCTCCCTCCAGCATACGTACATATAAAAGAAATAATTCCTTCGAAAATATCGTAAAATATTTAAATATTATTTGCATCTTTAATAATTTAAGGAGCTGAGTACAAACACAAATGTAAAGCAGTGGACCAAATCTGTTTAAAGCACGTGCAAAATATGCAATATCTGTCTAATGTACACTCACGTTTGTGAAAATTGCAACACCATGAAGGACTTACGCGAGTGAGCTGAAATTTTCAGGAAATGCAAAGTAGCGCATGATATGCAAATGATTAGAATTGCAAATCCGTAGCGCATGCGTATGCTGAGCAGCGCCCTCTGAACGGCTGATGGATCCGAATAAATAGACGGCTGTAGCGAGGCGTGTATGGTTATCGGTGGTTATCTGCTAGTGGTAAACGTTAACTCAATCTGTACTTATGCCTCGTCGACGAAAGAGAGCGAGATTTGAACAACTTACAGAGTTTGAACGAGGGAGAATCATCGGCCTTCGTGAAGCTGGATTGTCGTATCGTGCAGTAGCCTCTCGTGTGCAGCGTAACAGCAGCACAGTGATGCGCGTTTGGAAGCAGTGGACGGACGAGTGTCGGACAACTCGGAAATCCGGGAGTGGACCCCGAAATGTGACGTCAGCTCGCGATGATAGACACCTGGTCCGCATGGCGCGGACGGACCGTACAGCTTCCTCTAGACAATTGGCAGCACTGTGGTCAATAGCTACAGGTGTTTCATTGTGTGCTTCATCAATTCGTAGACGTCTGCTGCAGTGTGGACTGCGCGCACGGACTCCTTTATACAGGATCCCCCTAACGCACGACCATCGCCGCCTGCGGCTACAATGGGCCAATCAGCATAGAGACTGGCGTGCTGATTGGCAGCATGTCGTGTTTTCTGACGAATCCCGCTTTAATTTGTGGTACCATGATGGCCGCATTCGTGTCAGACGCTATGCCGGTGAACGCCACCTTCCGGAGTGCATTATCGAACGCCACAGTGGACGAACACCCGGAGTTATGGTCTGGGGCGCCATAGCATATCATAGACGATCTCAATTGCTACGAATTGTGGGCAATCTGAACAGCAACCGGTATATCCGTGAAGTTCTACAGCCCGAAGCTGTTCCCTTCCTTCAAAGCTTGCCAGGCGCTGTATTTCAACAGGACAATGCCCGCCCTCATACTGCTCGGATTGTTAAATCCTTCTTTGCAGCGCAGCAGGTACAGCTTCTTCCTTGGCCTGCGTGTTCCCCGGATATGTCGCCAATTGAACATGTGTGGGATGTCATTGGTCGGCGTGTTGCTCGTGATCCTCGTCCTGTTGCGTCTGCAGACGAACTTTGGGTACGCGTACAAACGATATGGAATGCTCTTCCTCAGTCAGACATTCAAACTTTGTTTGCCTCCATGCCCCGTCGTGTAGCAGCACTTATTGCGGCGCGTGGTGGCCACACAAAATACTGATTCTGATCTCTTGTTCTTGTTTGTTTGCTTTGAACATTTAATCATTTATTTGTACCACTACCGCTCAACTGTGTATTAAATTGCATTCAATTATGACGATTCCTTCTTGGTGTTGCAATTTTCACAAACGTGAGTGTATTTATCTATATGTTTCTCTCCCTATATAAATATATAGTGTATATTCATTTTTTGTATTTTTGCATTTACTCTCTCTTTCTTTATATATATATACACATCTATGTAGTAGAAGCAAAAATACATAATGTGAATAAAACATTTTTATCCTGTATTTTTGTTAAATAAGATAAATATATTTCTCTGTTTTGTGAAACTGCTGTACTATTAACAATGGTTTCACACAGAATATGTATGATTTATCAGTTCGATCTACCAATAAACCACTGTTTGCTTACCACTTAGCAATAATTCTATATTACATGCAGCAAATTCAGCTCTTGATGATTAATTTATACTAACACTTTGATTATGAATTCTTCTTCATAACCCTTTTCCCATTGGATTTTTAAATGTAAAATGAGTTAATATACACAAAATAATAAAATTTGTGTTTCCTTTAATAAATATTAATTAGGCGTTTCGTGATTATGATGAAAATACAAATATCTCTAAAATTACTGTCAACATATTTTCTGTATCTAAAGGACATCAGTATTCGAAACCTAAGTTTTTCTGCGGGATGTGTTAATGTGTCACTTGTTTTTTAAATATTTGATTTGTTTCTCATCTGCTCTAGAGAATGAACTTATTTATTGCTTACTTTGTATGAAATTAAATTCCTAAGAACTCCATCTCTCAACTAGCAAATTTTAAATCTGTGCTTCAGGAAAGTAATGACTTTTAGAAACACGAAATTAACTATGCTAATCTGCTAACAACAATTTAGTTGCGTGACTAAGTCTAGTATTCTTCATTACAGTCTCCATGAAAGCGGTTGTCACTCGTTTTAATAAGAGACGTCAGTTAATTTCTGTAACACGAACGAGCCGAGCAGAATTTACATCTCGCGTGCTCAGAAACTAGAAATTATGCTTCTAATAAAGAGTGCTATATTTTAAACGAAAACAATAGATTGCATTTCAAAGTTTGCGTGCTGTGATTACTATTACAGAAAAAGGTGCGAAGCTTGTTTCATTTTTCCCTTGTCATTGTTTAAGCAGTTTAAGTGCATACTCAAATGATAACGATCAATTTTAACGCTATTTGCTATGTTCGGTTAAATGTTTACAGACAGCTGAATGATAAATTTAGCTGTATTTTCATAATGTGAATTATTGGATTTTTCTAAGTTCTTAGTTGAGTCGGTGATAGACATGATGAAGAGCCTTTTTCCAGGTTTTTAGAGCAAGACGTGAATACGAACCAGTTTTCCTTAGAAGGAAGGCATGCATTCTGTCATTGTTTTGTACAGTGATTTAATTAAGAGAGTATACTTTATATCATGATTGTTTTGTGATATAATATATTATTGTATTGAATATTTTATCATAATTGTTTTGTACAGTGCTTTAATTAAGCGAACCTAATTTAATTCACTCTTGTTATTTCTCAAGCTCCCCAAAGTACCTCAGTTAATTATTTTCTCAATTTTTAAGATTCTATATAGGAAATTCACCAAAGAAACTTTCCAAAAATATTATGTTAAAATATTTTAATTTACTATTTCATTTCATTGAAAGGTAATAATTTTTTCAATTAGTTACGTAATTTTTGAGTCCCCAAATTTGTCTTAATTTATCTATTAATGCACACTGAATACGGGAACAAAGTGTTCTTCTTACACATTGGTTTAATCAAAAGATTATCTTTTCTGTATTCAAGGTTATTTTACCAGGTGAATCATTCATATTTCTTTCTGTTGGTAATGAATTCAGATCACCTTCCCCCGTTTGTATAGACTTACACTTCTTGCGCTAGAAAATTTATTAGCTAGCACTCAGTTGCACCTTATAATAAAGCTCCCTAGTTAAAAGCAGCCACTGATTGGAGACATAACGTTCAATTTCATAGCTATCTGTTTAAATCTATGACACTAAACACGCTGAGGCTATTTTTTTTAATTTGACACTATTCGTAAAACATTTCTCAGATACGGCCAAGGCCAGTGATCATTTAGAATCAAGACCTTTGCCAAGAATAAACAACAGGAGGCCATCAATATTGTATCTGTAAAATAAGGAACAGGACCACTAAAACATTCATGCCTTCTCTAAGATTCGAACACGACCTCCGTGTTATAATAGCCAATTTCTCTAACCATAAAACCTAATTGAGCGACAGTTTAAATATCTGTCTTGACCACTCAGTACATTTCTAAGTGTGCAGGAAAGCCTCCACATTATGCAGCGTGAGATTCTAACTGCAACCGAAGCTGGATGACAAGGGAATTTGAAGCGGGTGCAAAACAAGACATCTGTCTTCTTTGTCTGTCTGTCTGAAGACCGGTTTTCTCCCTCTTCTGCTGCTGGCTTTCGTAGAGGTAAGACGCCCCTAGTTGGGCTGTCCTCACCTAGCCGAGATGTTAATTTTACTTCCGAGATGTTAATTTACTCAAAAAATGACTTCGCATTTTTTTGAGTTCCATGTTTTACGCAAATACCTGAAGATCCATTTTGTCTCGAAACAAATATCATGAAAGAGATTCGACATATTTGTTGCTTTCATTAACTACACGTCATTCTGGAGAATTATTTTGATAATTATTTCGTTCCACTTATTCGTATCGGTAGAGACATATGTGCACGTGTTTTCTTTTTAAGATCTGAATTTCTCATACCAGAGCAGTAATTCCTGTAATATCGTGCTATTTCAAGGACTCTGAACTTCTGCAATCTAAATCATGAACATTTCTTTGTGAAGAGACTTCGCTCGCGTCGATGTAAAAAGATGGTCATATTTCGTTTTACTGATTGAAGTCGCAAATGATGCATCATTCGTGCTATTCTTCTGGTTCTGAGATGATAATATATCTGGCATACTCTTCGCGCAACTCATACTATTCTTCTAATTCTGAGATGTAATTTATCTGGCATATGAATTTATCTTTTTAATAATTATTTCGGTAGTTACTTCATCGGCTATGTGGACACTAGCCGAAATGTAGCGAACGCACAGTTGGTAAGGTTCCTTTCCGGGCATAGACCCTACCCGGAATATTTCTTCAAGCGTGGCATAGGTCACACAAGTCAATGTGCATGCGGCGACTCAGACTCACCAGAGCACTATCTGACGTCATGCCCATTAACAGAAGGACTGCATCTCAATTTCCCTGAAACAAATCGCCAGCCGTTCTGTAAATATATGATAAAACAGCGGCACTTTATTAAAAAGCTGGTACAGTTGATGGACAGACTGTCCGACTTAGATACAGACTTGTGTCAGCCATAGCACAACCCAGCATGTAAAAACAACTTAAGCATTTTAAAAAGGGCATGTATTGCAATGTAGAAAAACTGTCATTCAAGTGAATTGTAAGAATCTATAAAGTAGACTAGAAACTCACAGTATAAAGACTGCCTGTATTCATACCTGAAAAGTCAGTTGCATTTAACAATGTGCATGTACTGTGTAAATAAATTTCAGGAAATTAAACCGTAAGTCCAAAAAATAATGCAATGTAACATAATGACATGCAATGTGAGGCTGATGTATAGTGTAGGCATAACGAATGTATGAATCTGCACACATCTGTAAGCAATGTAATGTAAGGGAGTGTAATATATGTAAATAATTAAATATTTTTGTGTATCAGTAAGCTATGTATTAGTAAGTAATGCAATTTAAAAAAACGCAATATAAATGCAGAAATGTCTAATAAAAATGCATGGGTAACATATATGCTTTGTATTATGAATAAGGGACATAGGATGTCTAACGCAATGCAATGTATATATAGGAATGTCTATTTCATGTACTGGAAAATTATGCAATAAGTACCCAAATAACATGTAATGTAAGTAAACTGTAAGACTATTATGTTTGTAAATATTTGTATCTATAAATTAATCAGAGTGTATCTGAACGTATCTGTATGTAACTGCAAGTATATGTGACCTAAAGTTAAGCAGTGTAGGTAAAATTAAGTAATATGTGAAGCAGGCGTGTCTGACTATGTATGTATATAAAAATAATGTAATGTAAGGCACATGTAACTGTACATGCAAACTGTACTTATATGCAATCTCAAAGTAATGTAGGTATATTTATTGAAATGTACAGCTAAAAACTGTAACTGTACACAAAAGTAATCACACGCAATGTAAGTTTAATGCAATTCAGGTAATGCATATGCATTGTATGTCGGAAATGAGAGGTAAAGTCAGTATGTAACTCTGTAAATTATGTTATCCATAGAATATGTTAACCAGAAAACATGAATGTAATACTAAATATAAACAGCCTTTGTATGGCCATGTAATTGCTCTTTTGAAAGATTCAAGGTTCAGCTCTAGATATTGATGGACGTGGCGCTGCACCAATTAACCGACGGTAAAGGGGTGGTGCCCACGTCCCCCGTCGCATGTCTTTGGGGTAAGTTATTTTATTGCATTTTTTCTAGATCACACATTTTATCATTACAGTTCTCTCAAGTATTTATGGGTTATTGCGGTCACATTCGTTTTGATTTATATTCTTTAATCATTTAATCCAAATCTAATTTATCTCCGTACACATAAATTATAATATTAAGCTTACCTGAAATTTTATATTTAAGGTACACGTCACTTATGTAGTTTGAGGGGTTCTGTTTACATTTATCAATAGTTATTTTATTTTGTGAACCTTTACCGAATTCTCTTACACACACTAGAGGATGAATTAGAAACCCAAAATCAATATTTTATTAGACCACATTTTGCACGGATAACTACTCAGATTCGTTTGGGTATCGAGTCTACATGCTCCTGGAGTACATTTACGTCCAGAGAATACCATGCTTTGTCTATGCAGCTTTTTAGATCTTGTAAATTAGATGGAGAGGGCTGTCGGATGCGTCTTTTCATCATATCTCACATATTTTCTATGGGTTAGGATCCGGGTTATGCGGTTGTTAGAGAAGGTGTTGAAAGTCAGACTGATGTTCAGCAAACCAATTTTGAACACTTCTGCCACGATGTATAGTTGCATTATCGTACATTAAGTATCCGTTGTCATCAGAGTAAAATACAACAATGCAGGGTGCACTGATCTGTCAGTATATCTAAGTATCTCATGGTTGTTTCTTTACCCTCGAGGAACACCAAAGCACAACTTCCATGCCAGCAGAACATGCCCCATATCCTGATACTCCCACCAGACACTTGCATAGTGCGAGTAAGGCAAGATGGGTTCATGGTTTCATGGGCTTCTCGCCAAATTCCACGCCTTCTATAAGTGTCATTTATCCGACCACATTACCAGTTTACAACCCTCAGATGACCATAGTCTTCTTTCCGGTTACCATTGCAAACGAATTCTTGCATGTCGTGCAGAAATGAGTGGTTTTCCTCTGCAATTATCTGCGCATGGTTAGAGCTGAAATCTGTTATGAAGTGCATTGGTTGACGATCTCTGTCAGTTCAAGCACAGTAGAGTCCCTGTTCTGCCGTAGAATTCGTCGGAGACGACGCCGACCACTCTCTGAGAAAACTGTGCTCGAACTACAGTTACGGCGTCTAGAGGAGAACTGTGGGTTCTGATGTCAACTTTTGGACATATTTGATATGGCTGCTTTTGAGAAACCGAGGCCCCTATCAAACGGACACCAACAATAAGCCCTTTTTCAAATGGTGAAAAATCTCTGGCTTTTCCAATTTTACTTCATCGTGAAAAGCACTCTTACAGCATACTTATACTAGCATTATAAACAAGTAACCCACGTCATAAAAAATTTGCATACTTCATTCCTACCACGCATTCAAATTAAAATCTCAAAGGTTTCTAAGTCATTGGCGAATGTGTGTATTTCCCCTCACGCTTCCTCACCAAGATATAACTGAAGTAGTGTTAATAAGAATATTTAAACTGTTCTAGCGGAAAGGTTAGACAGACCGTGATTTCGCTACAGTGAGAGCACGTTTGTTAGTTTCAAGCAGCTGTTAATCTTAAAAGCGGCCACGCATTCTTGCCGTCGAGTTAACACCCTGCCGATGTAGGTTTCTGAGTTAACCAGTTGTTTTAAATTAAATTGTGTGGACTTACCCTATCTTTGCCTTTAAATTACTGTTACATTATCTTTTATATTCTTACTGCAAATGGTCGTTGACTTTCGTAAGCATATAAGTGCGTGCCTTCTGTTAAATATTTTGTATTCAGTAAAACTATCGTTTACACCCTTTCCTGGTTGCGTTCACATTCAAACTTCTGCGATACCTCGTGAGGATCACACTTTATCAGATCTAGTGACATTTTATGATAGCTGAAATGTACTAGATTCTACAATTTGGGTGAAATGAAAACAAAAAGGTTTATGCCTAAAAAAGGCATAATTTATCACCTTATCTAGAAATAATTATTTTATAAATTTTCGTGTAAATGTCCAGAAATTTTTTAAGCAACTTTCGAGATTTTGGGAGCGGTCGTTTCATGTACAACGTGATAAATATTGTCGTAGTATATTATGCTGAATTTTAAGAAACACAAAAAAAAATCTTTTTTTTTTCTTTCATAATATAATAATGATAGATTCAATAGAGTTAGTGAAATGTATGCATGAAATCTGGATTCAGATTAAAATCTAGACACTAATGCAATTTAAGAAATCAAAACGCATTCATGAAATTTTCATTTAAAACGACAAATAGAATTAGCACAAAATCCTGTTTTTTTTTTTTTTT
>KK114056.1:110607-139719 GCA_000611955.2 Stegodyphus mimosarum
TTTTTTTTTTTTTTTTTTTTTACAAAAAGATAATGGGTTTATTGGTTGGTTAGGATAGAATTTATATGGCGTCAAGCAATGCAATATCCTGCGATCCATGAATTACAAAAAACATTGATAAGAATTTATTCAATATTTTGACGAATTCATTATAAAATCGGAAAAAGTATTTATCGTTAAAATAATTATTAAAATTCTTACATCTTGACAATTTCAAGGTAAAATGTAATGAGTGAGTGAGCAGTGAAAGGATTGCTAACAGCAAGAGAAAGAAATATGAGGAGATATGCTAAACATGCTTGATTTTTTGTTAAATTAATCCTCAGTAAAAAATTTTACCCTTAGCAGCTTCAAACTCGTTCTCCTGAAGAACAGCAATCAGAGAGATCATTACTTCTCATGTACCCAAACTACAATTTTTCTTCGCAACTGATATATTTCCTTTCATATCTGTTGTTTTTTATCTGCTTATAAATCTTCCACGCAATAAATATACATGAAATATTGTTGAACACATAAAAAGATTCACAAAACGTTTCAAAAGAAGAAGCATATACATAGATGTTATAAATTCTGATTCCATCAGCATATTTTGATACAAAATGCAATTTAAATGATTAATTATTATATTTTTTTTTACTTTTGGGATCACTTTTATTTCCCCAGGACATAGCAAAATGCACATATTTGGGCGATGCAAATGATTTCTAACCTCTCAAGCTAAGTACCAACGGCAAATTTTCATTAAACTCAGCAGACGAGGAATAAAAAGACAAACCTCGAAGGCATATGGAAGAGATTGCGACGAGTTGAAAATTTTGCTGTCCAAGCAGTTTTCTGGAACTTTTTCTTCATTTAGTTTTTACGTTTTATTATTCTCTTCTACTTTCTTTGGCGATGCAATGAAAGAATTAAGTAGGAGAGAATTTTTCATTCTCCATCATCATCAAATAGTCCTGGAGCTGTCATCTCAAATATACCAATGGAAGGTTAAGACGAATCCGAACACGAAGCTTGAATTTTATGAACTTCTTTCTTTAATTTGTCTTTAATTATGATAGTTCCGAGTTTATTATTTTTTTTCATTTTTATTCGCAGAAACTTGGAATTTTTATTCTACTCCAGAAATGTATTAAATTCCTATTCTCCTGCTGTACTTAGATTTGCAACTTTGTGTCTTATGAACTGCATTTTAATAATTTCTTTTAATGTTTTATGAATAAAGATGATACAGAATATGAAATGTGAACCGTGCCAATACAGCAATGATTTTTCTTTAATATTCCAAGATATTCCCATTTTGCTTATTCAGGAAGAACATTTTCTAGAAAACTAGAAAATTACATGTTAGACATATTTATGATTAAAATCGTTTTCAAATAACCGTCATTTAGAGCTTCAAAATCGTTATGAAACCAAATTTAATATTTTTAAATAGCCGTTTCATTTCTGAAGTAAGTCATTTTTATATAAACCAAGTTTAATTTAATCGTGTTTATAATTATTCAGTTTATTTTATTAGTTATGTACATGTATTCATTTATGACAGAATCAATTTTGTTTTAAAATCTGAAATAAATGTTGAAATTACGACATGTATTTAAAACATCTTCTTCTAGAATTGTCTTTTTACCCCAAAAGTGGCCATTGGTCTCGAAATCGAATTTTGCGTTGGTTCACTATAACGACGTATCACTTTTTAGGAGGTAGAGATAATTGTTTAAAATATGACTCCATTAGTATTTAAATATTTATTTATTTATCTAGTTAGTTACCAGCTAATAATATCTAAGTACATGAAAGAAACTTATGTTGATACAAACTCAAAGGTAAAAAATATAATAATTGTCATTTCAAAGTTTATGAGCTTATCGTCACTATGGCAACTCGTTACTATACGATGAATCTAATTGTTGCCACAGTGGTCACCTTCTAGTCCAGAGGACGATCTAAGAAGCTTGGTAGGGTTGAACAATTTTTACGCGTCTGCCTGACTAGTCAAAGTTGGCAACGTTTGGTTTACCATAGAATCAGGTTCAGACGTTTTGTTGTTACTTATATGATTTTCTTCTCGAGAGTCTACTGGTACGTAAGTAGGCTTTAAGCGATCTACTGATACTGTAGATTTATTGCCATTTATATCGATTGTAAAAAATTTTTCAGTCCTAACTAATACTTTGAATGGTCCTTGGTATGGTTGCTCTAAAGGTTTTCGCACAGTGTCTCGTCTAAGACATGCGAGCTTGTAAGTAAATCACCATGAATGAACGCGTTGCTCGAAGATGCCGCGAACAGGAGATGGTCGAATAAGTCGCATCTGTTGACGAAGATTGTCAACAAAGTCTTTTGCAGGAACAACATTGAAAAAGGAATTGCGAAACAATTCTCCTGGAAGTTTGAAGCAAGTTCTATAGACCATTTCAGCTGGTGAAGATTCAATATCTTCTTTAATGCATGACCTCATTCCAAACAAAACTGATGGTAACACTTGACTCCATCTAACTATTGCATGACATTTAACGGATGCTTTTAGTTGTCGATGCATGCGTTCTACAGTACCGTTACAAATTGGATGAAAGGCAGTAGTTCTTGTTTTGTGAGTTCCTAGGAATTTTGAGAGTGATCTAAGCAATTCACTTTCGAAATTGGTAACACGATCAGTCGTTATGGTATCAGGTACTCCAAATCTAGCAATCCAACCAAAGTAAAAAGTCTCAGCTACAGTTTCAGGAGTTTGTTTAGGCATCGGAAAAGCTTTCAGCCACCTAGTGAATCTATCTATACAAGTTAAAATACATCTGTAGTCTTTTGATGTTGGAAGTAGGCCGATTATGTCTATATGTATATGGCTGAAACTAACATCAGGTAACGAAAATGTACCAAAAGGATCTTTAGTGTGCCGATGAACTTCAGATTTTTGGCACATTAAACAGCTTTTTCATCAGTTCTTTATCTCCCTATTGAGTGATTTCCATACAAATCAAGTTTTTATTAGGTTTGTAGTTGCTTTTATTCCTGGATGAGATAAGTTGTGTAACATTTCAAAAACTTAAATCTGAACTTTTTAGGTACTTACGGTCGAATGTTGTTTGAAGATGCATAACTATAAATTGGAAGATTTGTTAAAGGGAAATTTCATTGCGTGAAATCAACACTAGTCTCGGATTTGAGAGGGGTTTGCAAATCGCTATCATATTCCCGAGCACGAGCCAATTCACCATAGCAGCAATCGCGCAGATTCGTCTCTTTCTTAAAAAAAAAAAAAAACTAAATTTTAAGAATTCTTTTTGGACCTTCTTAAGAGTTATATATATATATGTGTGTGTGTGTGCGCGTATGTGTGGGTACGTATCTTGGTTTGTATTAATGACACACATGTGTAAAATAACAAAAATGCTAATAGAGCCAACCCGTTTGCGAGGTTGAAAATCTGGAGTAACTATTTATATTCGGTGGTCATAGCCACTGGTGGAATAACATTTATGCATAAATTTTGCAAATATAAATAAGCAAACCGTTGTACCTTTTTTGTATTAGGTATTTTCGTTTAACTTGTTACTTTAAACTGTCTTTATGAAACCATACTCTACTTTTAAATATTTACATGAGAAAATCATTGAGCATGATATACGACATTGTTTATTCTTCTGATACAAAAATACAAGAATTTCATTTTCAAAATACCTCTAAGGCCAATATATAATACTCCCTAATGCCAATATATAATACTTCAGAAGAGATATTTTTCTTGCCTGTAATTTATCCTCTTTGAAGAAAGGAGAGTATTCAGAAGTGATAGCAGTCATGTCGCAGTTTTGTGATCATGCCAAAATGGTAATTGCGCTATAAATATGACCGTTTGTTCCTCGTATCCAAATTAGGATTGCTGCCAAAATGTCACCGTATGTTATGACTAAGCATTATGATAATTGCTAGGCCATTTATAAGCAGATGACACAGAACAAAAAAATGCAGGAATTCTTTAAAGCAATAATAAACATTACCAGGGATATTTAAAATGCGTTTTTGCTTTATTCCGTTGTTAATAGTTTTAAATTTATGAGTAAGGCAAAGAAAGAAGCTATTAATGTATGTGAAAAAATGCGAATATAAGCCCAAATAATTGCACGATAGGAGAAATTTTGCAATTTGTTGCATTTATTTTGCTGGCAAGTTTATGAATATCGTTAGCTTCAAATGAATATAATTTAGCCACTTTCTTTCTACGAATTTATACATCGCATTATAGGTTTTATTAACATGAAGCAATGAAGGCAGCTGTAGGTTTTAAAGGTAGCTTGTAATTTAAATTTCCCCAATAAATTCTAAACCGAAATGACCTCAAAAGAGTAAAATCAAAATAGCGAAATATATTATATACAGACTTATAACTTGTTTTGCTTAAGTATTATCATTAAAATAAAGTGAAGCTAAAACAAAAGTAACATATTTTAAGCTTACGTAAAAAGTGTGGGAGCTAGTAGAATTAAACAGAGATTTTATACATGCTAGAAGTTTTGCAAACTAGGAATTGATAATGTTTAAAAAATTAAAAAGAGCATAAACTTTAACTATATTACTCTAAAAATATTGGTCATAAAATGTATCTGCAAAGCTTTAGGTTTAACGTCGTGAATCTTTGCAGATAAAAACATTTATAACTCTTTCATCTTTTAAATCTCTTAATACATTTATAGATATCTGGAACCCCTTTTCAGAAATCAGTCAGAGTAGATTTCGCTTCATTTCTTCCTTTTCGTTAAGTTATGAATGCTCTAAAAATTGTGTCCTTAAAAGGAACTTGGTTACATTAACAAATACGTCAAAGTATGTGAGATACAGTTGCATAAAATGGGAATTTCCTTTGTGAAGGAGATTTGTCTGAGAAACCGACTTTCATTTACATTACAAGAAAACGAAGCCATTTCAATGCAGCCAACCAATGCACACCAAAAATGTATCCTTAGTTGAACAGCTCTTTAAGATAAAATTTCACCTTAGAAGCGAGAAAGTAATTAATAGGAGGCAGACGGGGCGCGTAGGAGATATGAATAAAATTATTGCATTTTACTTTTCAGTAACTGCTTGGCAATTACGTGAAAAATGTTGCATTATATGAAAAGGAATTAATTATCGTGCGGGAAAACCTAATTAACTAATAAAGGCTTTTCAGCCTTAAAATGCTAAATACCTACTGAAGGTTTTTCTACTATATCGTTTTAGAATGTGCAGTTTAACCTTAAATGATTTGTAGAGTAAAAATTTCTTGAAGGCTCACCTTTCCAGATTTCCTCAAAGTAACATAGTAAGTAATACTTTCTGTACAAACGGAAGACATTAACTTCTGCTAAATATTGATCTCCGTAGGCTCTATAAAATCACCTTGAATTTTCCTATAAGAGTGTCAGCAATTTCACTGTTTT
This sequence comes from Stegodyphus mimosarum, assembly GCA_000611955.2. Taxonomy (NCBI): domain Eukaryota; kingdom Metazoa; phylum Arthropoda; class Arachnida; order Araneae; family Eresidae; genus Stegodyphus; species Stegodyphus mimosarum. The sequence goes on from KK114056.1 coordinate 116,031, forward strand.
TCAACTTTTTACTTCTTTGTGGACAGTAACAGAAATGTTGAAACCGCAAAAAAATTTGGGTATCATATTTCAACGACATATCCATTTTGGCCGTTCTCGAATCCATTTGGACCTTTTTTTTGGTTGTCATGAGAACGTATGGGAAATAAATCAAGAATAAACAATAAACAAGAAATAATCAAGAATAAAGGACTCGTTTTTCCGAAGCAGATCGTAAAATTGCAGTTCAAAAGGGACTTTTTCTTGACGTACGTACATATGTATGTATATGCATGCTGGTATGTATGTATATATATCTGACATAATTCAAAACGAATTTGCCGTAGAACGTTAAAATCTTGCGTATGAGACTGCAATAATATCTAGTTGTGCATCTTCTTTATATTGCAATCGGTAGTACCAAACGTATGTATATGTGTTTCTGTATATGTAAAACTGCCTTGCTTATCCGGTTTGGATTACCTTTATTTACCGGGCCTTTATTATCGCAATGTTTAATAGTAGTCATATATTTCCAAGTACATAAGTGTTTTACATGATAAAATATTAATGTCTGGGCAACGTCAAATTAAAAAATAGTGAAATTGAACGTTGAATGTTGTCTTCTCGTTCTTATATTTATATTTGGAAAAGTTTTATATTTACTATGGAAAAATAAAATTTTGCGAAGTTTGGCTTCCTTACTCCTTGATATTAAAATTTCAAAATTTGTTGTTTTTGATGTCATTTTTAATTTGCCATGAGGGAATGGTTAATTAAGTTAGAATAATTCTTAAAAAAATGAGTTTGAATGTAGCGCAGCAAAAAATATATGTAATTTAATAGGTCATAAAAAGAAGTCATGTGCCGTCCATACCAGATTTTGTAATTTAATAAATCTATCAACATAGATATCAGATGGAAGAACCTTATAGGTTTTCAAAACATCATTTAATCTTCTATTAGATACAATAATTGAAGAATGGATATTTATTGACTTTATTGACAGCCCACTCACCCTCCAAAATTCCTTTACTGCTACTAAATTTGGCAGGCTATTTCGCTACTTCCTAAAACAAAAAACAAAAATAATGGAATTTGTCGCCACTATTCAGCCCCTTTAAGTTCTATTGAAATGTTCATAAACTTCATGTTAGGAATACGTCATACGTTTAACCGCAGCAGCAAGTATCTTAGGCTCTTGGTTTTTCTTGCATTTAGAATAACTCTCAATTCAAAACTTTCTGCGAAAAATCTGTGTCACATACCTGACATGATGTTTTGCAGCCAAAATTCAAAATTTACAGTAACTGGACATGACTTAAGAGACGTTATCATGCTCTCTGTAGTAGAATTGAATGAATGCGAGTACATTTAGGAAAATGCAGTTCATATTATATTGAAAATGATTCGAAAGGCTCCATGTGTCGGAGATTATGTGGCTCGAAGTCACATGTTCGAGGAAAGCAAAACAAGGTGGATATATGTCTACGACTTAAAAGACAAGCCTCAATCTTCAGAATGACACACATCAGCATATTTGAGGAGAAATTACCACAAGTTTAAGGGAGCCTGCAGAACAAAAGCCGTATTAGTAGTTTTCTTCATATATCATTTTAGTATGCTAATGACTTTGTAGCAGACCACGACACGTTCGTGTAATGAAGCTTTCATGATGAATTCTAACTTACAACATAAACTGCAAATACCTAAATTATTAATAATTATTTTTATTCGTATATTTACTGCCGCATGATCATCTGGTGAATTCTGAAGTAACGAAGATTTATTTTTGCCAACATTTTTCAGGAATAAGATGCACGAATACCTTTCATTATTTTTCTCAGAAAAAGGAGAAAAAGCAACGCTCCTCCTTTCCTTTGCCTCCGACCTCTTTGTTGCTGTGATTCACTTAGCATTATAAAATTTGCTTTAGTTTTCTAGATCTGTCTGTTGTCCTGTTGTCTTTTCTCCAAAAACCATAATCATAATATAATATGGAGTAATTTCGCTGTAGTGATATTGTCCTCAATGAAGACAGTAAGTCATTCTATTAGAATCTATTTAAATCTTGAAGGAAAAAAAATACCCACCCATATTTAAGGACAATGGACAAAATGATTTGTCAACTACATGTTTTTTCGGAACGCTTTTGTGAGTCTTCGCAGAGTTAGTTTGAACGTCACTATTCAGCCTAGACTCAGATCTGTTATGTTTTAAATTCTTGCTACCCGCTCGTCGCTTCGGTAAATTTTAAAAAGAAGTCTGACTTGCGTTATCATTTTCACCTCAATATTTCATTTTTCTAAATGAGACATATTAAACTTCTAATTACAATTGAAATAACTGTTACACATATTCGCGAGTTTTATTTTTAATGTGATTCTTATTTCCATGCAGAATTTTTGTGGTCCAAGTCTGTATTATGTTTTATTTGCATTACGAAGAACCTATGAAGCAGTCTTCGATTTCCCTGTTCAATTACCTAGGAATAAAGTAATGTACGAATCAGATATTTGGTTGCAACGAAAGTTTCCTGACAAAAAAGTTCTTAATAATGTTAGAAAAAATACTGAGGACAGGTAGTGCTCACCACCCAAATCTGTGATTTGCTTCCAACGTTTCAGTAGTTTTTCAAAGCGTTCGGGCCCAGAAACTTGGTGCTCGAGAGTCGAAAAACAGATCAACCTCATTTCGGACACCCCGTGGAAGACAGCAGCAGCAAGATGTAGCTGTAAGTGTGAAAAATGTTGATATCCGGAGGAGCGGTGTCAGGGTTATATAATAGTGTGGCAAAGATCCCATTCGAGTCTGTACACAGTCCAGCTAGTGAATGCAGACACACGTGGTTATACATTATCTTGACGGAACATTACGTTTTTGCGTCGCAAAGTAGTTCGAAGTTTTTCCTTGATAGCTGCATCAACACGTACTAGCACCTTACTGTACACCTTACTCTCAAGAAGTTTACCTTTTTTCCAGATGCTCTTCGTGGATACTACCACGGCAATATCACCAAATATAAAAAGCATGATCTTTTTGTTAGTCCTCAGCAAGCTCTCGAGTGGTAGCATACTGCTCTTCTTCCGCAAAGTTCTCGCAGGCGGGCCTCATCAAGCAGAACGCTCTGTCCGACCAGAGCTTTATTCTTCTTGTATGTCATGGTCCTTGTTTTTTTAAAGCTTTCGGTACCAAATCTTTACAGTGTCATATGATACAACATTAGTACCTAAAGCTGTACACCTGATTTGGTGACATTCTATAGCTGACCTTTCGCAACAGAACTCGAAGTACATGATGGTTCTAATCTAGTAGTGTGATAGTTCCATTCCAGACGCCTTGTACTTAACGATAACGATATTTGTTTAAAAATTTCACAACACAGTGTTTTGAAACAAGTCTTATTCTGTCAAATGACAGGAATCGTTTGACAAAATATGACTAAACCCACCAACGCAAAATGTTTGCTCAGACGATATTTGCGGTGGTCGGAAACTTTCGTTAAAACCCAATATTTTCAAATTGGTACATGTAAATGTTTATGTAGTTATAGGGAGAAAAGGGTACAGGAAATATAAGAAACGTAACGGCATCAGAAAAAAGCGAATGAAAATTCTGCATTAGGAAAAATGTAAGCCACTTTAAAAATGTCGCCAATCTGGGAGAGAAAAATTTTCTTAGGAGAACCATAACTTCGGACTATCAAACCCTTTCTGGTAAAGGCTGAGAAAGGATAACCAGTTGCAAGTTCGACTCATAATAAAATATTAAGGGACGTAAAATGAGTCGTTGTCAGTATAAGCCCTTTTCGCCTTAGGTAGTAGATGTATGCTGGAGCTAAATGAACTACAGACAGTAGCATAATTAGTGTTTCTCTTAGTATAATTTTTGAGTTAGTATTAAAATAAACCTTGTAATTTAAAGTCACAGACTGTGATAAGTATCCTCTTTTTTTACATTCTTAAGAACCATTAAATTATTTTATTTGCATTTAATTAAAGCAATACATTTCTACCTTTGTAGTCAATTTTTTAATTTATCTATACTGAACACTGACTACGAAAACATGGTTAAGGTTAGCTGACTTTAACTAGATTCTACTGCTGGAGCGGCGTGAAACAAATTTATTTAAGAGGGAAAGAATACACACTATGCCCAGAAGCATCTCGGAAGAAGTCGCTTTCCAAAGGCCATCGTGAGCTTTACCTGCTTTAGAGTCTTACGATTAAACATTTCTCTCAAGAAAGCCTACTAGTTAAGTAAGAATAGGACCATTTTTTCCACCTGTTTGGCGAGACTCTAAAGTTTCTTTTCTTTCGGTGCCCTTTCTTTCTGTTTTTTTCTTTTTCTGATGCCATTATTTCCGTTTCCTTTTTATGACTTCTCGGGCAGTCTCTAAGCATAAGAATATTTTAAAATAAAATTTCATTTAACGGAATCTATGGCTTCAAAGAAAAAAAATGAAACAATGCTCTACATAAATGCTTTAAATTTAAACTGGATTTTCACTGCGATCATGTCAGTTAAACCATCATCTCTGAAATGATAGGAGTAGTAGCCGCCCGTACTCAGTAGGCGGAAGTGACGCCACAGAAAAGGGGCGTGGCCACCGCTATTTTGGATTTCTCCAGAAGTGACGACACCAGCGTCATCTTGAACCACGTGTTTGGAATGACGTCAACTTTAGTATTTTAGTTATTTAATCTTTTACCTTTTTAACCAGTATTTTTAATTATGTTTTATTATTTAATTATGAATCCTTTAAGCCGCGATTATTTTTAATTAGTTTTAATTGATTCTATTATATTTTAATCCATTTTTAATGAATTTAATATTATTTTCCCTAAATTTTAAAAATAGCTCCACGGCCTTGATTCGAACTCGCTATCTCTGTGATGGGAGTCTGGCGCTTTAACCACAAAGCAATCTTATCTCCTTCAAAAACTTTTTCTTTCACCTTTTCCACCCACTTTCTCCATTTGACATTGTACAGAGGAAACCGCCATGATGTGACTAGGCTGAAGGATAGCGCATGCGCAAACCTTACTTTTAGCTTTCTAATTTATTACTTTATTCTTTGCTGCTTTAAATATAAGATTTTCCCATAGTTTAATTTTTTGCTTTATTATTAGGATATTTTTTATTGTTTTCCTTTTTTTCCCTTCTTGTTCTTACTAAATTAAATTTATACGATTTGCTTTTGCTAACGTAAATTTTACTCTCGCAAATTAATGTTTCTACAATTTTATATCCGTAGAACAGAATTTATTTTTACATTTCTTTTCATTTTTTATTTTGTAAAAGTTTTTTTCCAAATTTATTCCTTTTCATATTTTTACTTTAAAAACTTTTTTACGTTTAACTTTTTTTTTGACAAAAGTAATATTTTTACACGTTTATTTTTTTTTCCTTTTCGCTTTTTATTTCAAAGAAGTTATTACTACATTTTTCATTTTTTTCTTCTCGTTCTTACTAAATTAAATTTATATGACTTGCTTTTGCTAACATGAATTTTACTGTCGCAAATTAATGTTACTACAATTTTATTTCCGTAGTAGAAATTTTATTTTACATTTCTTTTCACTTTTTATCTTGTAAAAGTTTTTTTTTTCAAAATTTATTCCTTTTCATACTTTTACCTTAAATTTTTTTTAAACTTTTTTTTGGTTTTTACAGAAGTAATATTTAATTTTACAACTTTAATTTTTTTAACTTTTCGCTTTTTATTTTAAAGAAGTTGTTACTACATTTTTCGTTTTGTTTTCAAAAAAGTTATATTTAGTTTCATAATTTTCCCCACATCTCTATTTTCACAAATGCAGTTTTCCTATTATGTATTTTACTCCCAAAAGTAAATTAAATTTTTTCTTTTCACATTTTTTCTTTTTGATAAAAGTAATTTTTTTCTATTCTTTAAAATTTTTTCTTGTTACGTTTTTATTTTACTCTTAACTTCTTTCACTTGTTTTAAATACTTATTGATATTACATCTCCATTTCCCTTTGGAGGCCTTCATGGATAATATTTTCTGGAATTTTAAACAGTATTCTCCTATGCAGTTTTAATAAAACACTACATTTCTTACTTTTCATACTACTAAATAGGAGATACTCAAAACTTTTCCTTCTAATCTATTGTACTAATTACTAATGACTGTACTAACTTTATCAAATACTATGCAAAACATTACGAATTCTCTTTTACAAGTCTTACTTTTATTCAAAGGATTCGCCAAACTGTGTCTGACAAATGTAAATTTTTACACTTTGCATTTCTACATTTATCCTGAGATTTAACTTTTACCCTATATTCATGTTGCCTGATTCCTTTTCCCAATAAATATGTACAGACTTACACAAGTTTCTTTACTGTAAGACCTACTGACTTCGAAGAATTTCTATAAGGAGTAATAAATTTTTCATGTCATAAAGTTCGTTCAAACCAATACATGGGTCATTTCCACCCAGTTTAGTTCATTTACGTACCAAAAGTATTTCATTTCTTATTATTTTACTCTACAGACATTTACATGAATATTCTCAGAACACTCCTTTTTTATTCAGCAGAAGGATGCCTTTATATTACTAACCCATGTTAACGTTTTTAAACACTTTATAAAAATATCTTGGATTTTATTTTGCACATCCTACCCAAAACCACTAAACATTTTCTAAACCTTGATTTTCTTATTGTGAATATATCACTTGGATTCTTAACATGATGTCACCCATCTACCGTAGAACCTCATAAACGCTACTATATGTATATTCGAACTTACTACAGCCTTGACTTTCTTAACAAGATACACGAGATAGTATTATTTTTAACTATAATTACACGTAGAATTAATATTCAGCCATGGAAATGAAACTTTGTCGCCTTTTTTACGCCAACTTGGAATATAAAAATTTCTTAACTTGGAATATTTTTTTCAACCATAAAGTACGAAACACATTTCTCTTTTAAGCAGCTATATTCTTAAGATACAGTGCTGTTAGCGTTCCTCGTTTCCCAGCGCATTGATCAAAATATATGTACACTTTAAAATCAGTTAAAAAAAGATTCAAGTACAAGTATTCAAACAGGAATAGTTCACAAATTAGATAAAAGATGGGAACACAATGAACTTAAGTGATAAATACAGGAAAGCATGTAAACGACCAAGAAACCTTTAAAAGTTTCACGAACAGGGCATGAAAAATAATGAAGTATTTTTTTAATTTTATTCTGCCTGTAGTACATTTACTTATACTAAAATCTTCCGTTTTGAAGGCTGTCTTCTACATTTAGGCGCAAGTTAATAAATCTGAATGATTTTGTGCTTTGAAGCTTCAGATTCAGAAATATTGCAACTTCAGAAATAATGCAACTCAAAAAAAGATTAGAACGACGGGAGAATATACCGTAAGCAAGCGAACATAATAAATGACTTTTTCGCTGATTGTTATGAATTCATAGGTCGATGGAAAAAATGTCCATATTTGTTCCCAAACGTTACTTCTTTAATATCTTTGAAGTAACCTATTAAACACATAGTTATCTTGTGTTGCTCAGATAGACGTTGGTCTTGCCAATGTCTGAGGTAAGGCATAAAGCTAGAGAATTTATGTAACATTTTATCAGTACGCAGAACTTCTTACTGCGTTTTGGATGAAAATTGACCGAATTTAGTAGTTCATTGCTAAACTAGGAGCCTCTAACTATTTATATCCTAAACAAACACACTCCGAAATTATCATCAAGATATTCCATACAGATATATCTACTTTTTCGTGCCACTACATTTCCAATTTGCCAGATAGTTGAATGTTTGTTATTTTTTTCGCATCCGAATGCATTTCGTGTCTCACATATGCTCATTACATATAATTTAACAAAATTACAAACAAGTTGGAAGTTAAGTTAATAATTCCTGAAATACTACTGTACATTTCATTTCGGAAAGTTTACATAAGTATCTTCATTTTGAATCCCTTAATGCTTCTTTTCCTGCATCCCAAGTAAATTTTGAGCAAAAAAATTTTCAGTTTTGAGACGAAGGTTATTTGCGAATGACTGTGATGTTATCATGTTTTCTTAAACCGTGTTTGAGAAGTACCTTATCCATAACCATTTGAACACTTTTGAATATTACCATTTTTTACATTACTGCAAATCATCTAATTTTCAAATGCTTTCCTGTTTATCTTTTACAACGCTTTGTAAAGACTTGGGAACAAATTTTTACTAAATACTTATATTGTTTCATTTAATAATTTTGTTACACTTTGGAAGATTTAACTTCAATAACACTACCACCCTGGACCAGAAATAAAGAAAAGAAATGGAATTTTTAACTTCGTATACTATAAGGATAGATTATTTTTTTCTGACACTGATGTATTCGCATATAGATAACGAGGACTTTTAACCCAGCTCATACAGACATTGAATATTTTGTCTAAGTCATCACGATCACTGATTTGCATTGTCATAGATTTTCTTGTGACGTCTATTTCTTTCTTAAAAAGAAGTTTATACACTATTTTCTTTACAAACATGTATAAAAATATCTCATCTGCATTAGAAAAATCAACCCTTTGATTTAAATTTCTACGAAAATAAGAACCCTTATTTTGTAAACATGTTTATCTCTGACTCAAAGTTTCTTCTTTATCATATTCGAAATGTACAATTAACCGTACATACCTAATAGATTGTATTGATGAACCAGGGTTATCTTATAACTTATTGTATTGCATATCAAGTGAATATGTGTTCACTGTAGAAAAATGGTTAACACAGGAGTGCATGGGTAAAAACCCTACCCCATGTAGTACAATTAAGTAATTGCGAATAATGTCAAGTGTATAACTTGAGAACCAGATCATAATATATGCCATTTCTTACTATGAATAAGATGGACTAATTGTGTCTAATATATCATAGCGTGTCGACAATCAGAAAAAAAAAACGAGAATAACCTGCAAAGATACTTACTACTAAGCATATAAGCAGATACAAGAAGTGAATATGTGAAGAAAGTCATGTTCCCCCTCCCCCTAAATGCTCATTTTTCAGGTCGATTTTTACTAACGTACACATGTAGTTATTGCAATTTTAATAAAATGTTAAAGGCTGTAATGAGTGTTTCATTACCAAATTTATACTTTTCGACTTCAGTCTACTGAAACGGAAACATTCATACCTTATTACGCAGAAAACATTTTTACATGTTATACTTTTTTGATTAATTTTCAAACTACTTGATTATCTTTGAAAATTTGTTTCCTAGTCCAGTGCTAATATATTGCTAATTTTCGTTTTTTCAATGTATTTCGTATATGACAAAAAAAACTTAATTTCAAAACTTTTACTTACTTAACACCTTGTATTGCTGAACCAGGGTCATGCTTTTCATTTATTACATATCATACGAATATTTTAAAAAAAGGTATACTTTTTCCTTCTTTTAGCACAGTTTATCCAGTATTTCACTATTAGAGAGACTTCTTTAGTAAAAACTTAAATGTTAAACTAAATGTTTCAGTACTAATTTGAAGGTTCTGGATATATCCTACTCAAACGTTCATAACTGAGTAGCAAAATAATTTATATATGTACTTTGCTGCGCTCTTGGTTAATTTTTAATTCGTTGTTCATCTATAATGCTTGTTTTCAAATGAAGGATCGAAATGATTCTTAACTTTTCGCTTTTCCAAAGAATTTCGTAGCCACATATGTTTAGTACAGAAAATTTTCCAAACTTACAGATATTATTACCAAAATATTGATATATTTGTTTCTTTACAAACATGTGCATGAATACCCAAGTTTAATTACTTAATGTATATTTTTCTATATCAGAAGTAAAATTTGGAACAAAAAAATTTTAAATAATGTCGTGTTCCACAAAATTTATGCATTTGTGATGACGTTGCCCTTTTGGAAACTTTTGAGGGTACGCTCTCGGTAGTCTTTTAGACGTTTCGAAACTGTTTTCTCTTTGCTATTGGTATGTATGCTATTGGAAGCTATTTTATCTTTGCTGTTGGTATATGCCAATAAATTCTCGATACTTTTTTGGTTTATTTCCAGCCTATGAGTTATTTAAATACTTCAAAATATATTTGTATATCGTTTATGTTGACACCGATAAATTTCTTGGATGTTTTTGAAAAATGTGGTTATTTTATTCACGCGAATGAAACTGATATTTTCTTAAAATTTTCTTATTCAGAGTATTAATCAATTATGACAGAATGGCGGATTTGTTCTCATTATTCAACATACATATGAACTTTAGTATTAAAAATCTTTGACGTAATCGTAATTTTTTCCTATCAGTAATAAAAAAACGAATGGAATAAATGCAGCATATGTAGGCATGAGGTAAAAATTTGGAAGTAAAAGAAATTCTTCAGGTCTAAGAAATTAAGTAGAATGTGAAAATATTCTTCCTATTAGAAGTTTATTTTTGGAATGACATGGCATATAAAACGTAAATTTACTAAAACCATGGTCTAGTGAACGTCAAGTACTCTGCAAATAATTATACACAATTGATTATAAGGCAGGTTTCCATAAAAAGTGGTTCCAGCGGAGGAAACATGCCAGCTGTCTCTTGAAACTTTAAGTGAGCATCAGATCCTCGCTCTTACAAATATTTTTAGTAGAATTGTTGAAATTTATTTTCCGAAAATACGCATCTTCCGACATTTCTCTATCTTTTTATTTTATTCCCTAAACTTTATTAAATATTCATCATTTATGTTTTTGTTTTTGTTGCTTTATGCTAACTTATCTAACGTATAGTCAGCCGAAACCCACGAAATTCCTCGTAGCAAGGAGCGCAAGATTACGCCTGTCGTTGACAACAGCCTTAAGCACCTAACAGTTTACAGTACTTCTTGGCTCAGTTTCGCGCCCAATTTGATGGAGGATTCATTAGTTCTTCTGCAGTATTCGAGTGTGCTTATTTTGGTTAATCATTACTTTAGTCAATCTTTCAGAAACGTTCTAGCAAATTTGATTCATAGCAAATTGCCCAAATTGGCAAATAAGTATTTATTTTGAAAATGTGCACTCGGAAAGCAAACGCATTTTATTTGCATATAATTCTTACAGATGCATTCCAGCAGAGTAGATTTACATTACTTACATTCAACGTTTCATTATATTTAATACAGTTCTTGCATGTTTCGCATCATATTTCTGATATTTCTTGCTTGCTAAATAGACATGAATGTGAACGTTTCTATTGCTTGCATACCTTCACTTTCTAATTAATACTACTGGCTTTTAAAATCTTATATTTATACTTTATTCTGCTTTATTGTGCGATTGCCTTATCTCGTGAAACTGCATTTCTGAGAAGAGGCGAGAATTTGTAAACTAAGAAAGTAAATCTTCGCCCAGCAGCAGTTTCCTTTCTAAACTATTGAGAATATGGCAATTATTATATCTCTGCTGCAGAAACAAACATTGACTGCACGAAGTCGAAGCCAAAATAGCAAATATTCTGGTAGCATACCTTTCCCTAAAGAAATACAAATAATGACGGCCATGTTATTCTCTGACATGATATAAATGTAGATGAAAGCTTCTGAATAAACTAATTTTTCTGACGTAATCAGAAAAATCCCGCAAGATATACCGTGGTAAAGAATGCATCTGTCGTTGGCATAAGTCTTAAGCACCATATAGGATGCAGCATGACTTGGCCAGTTCCACTCAAATTGTGAAGCAGAGCAAACTTAGGGACGTGTCTGAAAATTTCTCACTCATCTTCCCATACCACCAAACCGCTAGGGGGGGGCTTTCTGCTTGCCGTATATTTTGAAGGCCTCCATGCTGCAAGCAAAATGTTATCAAATATAGACAAGATAATAATTTAAGCCCATAGAATTTCGTAGCAGAAATGTCAAACTTGTGCAATCTATGAATTATCTGCTTCCACTCCAAATAATATATCATCATCATATTTATATAGATGTCTCTTGTTGTCTTGCAGAGAGACATGTAATGAAAATTCCCCTTCTAATGTTTTCGCAGGGTCTTTTATGTGGAAATTCATAACTGTGGTAAATACAGCCGTATTTAAAAATGTCGTATCCAAAAAAAACGCTTTTTTTAAAGACGACATTTTTAAATAAGGCTATACTTTCAACATACTTTAATAGATTTAACATAAACAGACTTACTAGAACTTAATGATAGTACTATCTTAGGGTTACGAAAGGAAGAACTCCCATGCAACATAGACTATGCACATATACAAAAGCCCATCGGTATGGCAGTCAGTATCCCTATCCAATAAACAGGGTGGGCGGCAGATGAAAGTATAATACATATGAATGTATTTTTGTTCGAAGTATATCTTTATTTAATGCTGCCTATGCATACGAAATAAAGCATTATCTCCAATCTTCAAATATTCATATTCAACTCTGAGAATCAAGTTTCATAAAAACATGATTTATGATGTATGGTTCATCACCATTAATATCTACTATATGCATATACAGGTGCGTTTCACTCACTTATCTTAATATCGTTTATTTAATAAAACATAAGAAAAAATGTTTAACAAGATCATTTAACAATTTTAATTTAGCTGTACACATTTTGTATAATAATTTCCTTTCTTTTAGGTGTTAAAAATGGCTTGCATATTCTAACAAAAAACACAAAGTTTAGTAATTATTTTCATGCTCTGTCGAGAAAGCATAAAAGTACTCTAAATTAAACCATTTTTACAAAGGTATTCTGCTTTAATGAATGTGGAGTTATCTTTTGGAGTGAACACGCTTGGGAGTTTCTGGAAAGATTAGAAAATTAGATGTTATTCAGGGAATCAATAAAAAGGAACAAAAAAAGGCTTAAATGCGTGACTTAGAATTCTATTTTAATACTTTGTTTAAAAATTGAATCCTTTTTAAATTAATGATGTTTTATTCAAAAGCCACTATAATCCCACTTTTAAAATCCCTCTTCTCGAATTCACAATTTTTAGCGACACGAGCTCATTAGAGAATTTATATTCTCAGAACAGTGTAAATTTATGCAAAGAAAAGAAAGGTGTCGGAACGAGTTCTCACCATTTCTTTACTAAGCGTTTCTTTTTTAAATGATTATGAAATGTGTGAATGAAAGAAAGAAAGCTATAAGAATAAAAAAAGGTGTTCAACATAATATGCGTTAAACATAATAAAATTTAATCTTAGCAAATATTTAATTCATTGTATGTTACTACATTGTAACAGTTAATTTATATAATTTTTTCGAAGTTTATGAAATATTGATGTATTTATTAAGTAAAATTAGTAGCCTTTCTTTTTAAATGCTGCTTGAATAGAGTAATGAATTATATTAACCTGCTTTTATAAAATGAACTTTTATGAGGGAATAATACTCTGGTTTTGAGAAAATGTTTATTTTGGTATTAGCTGGTATAATGATTTTAAAACTTTAAATTTCAGCAGATTTTTATAGTTAACGAATACATAAAATCCAAATGATAATCTGTATAATAGTATTTGAATTTCGATAGTGAAAAATAATATTTAAATTTTAGACATCATTTCGAAATGATAGCTTTATGTTTGACATTACATCACATAACTGATTTTCTGAAGTTATAGAATTTTAAATCAGGTCAATAGGTCCAAGTTCCGATGCCTATAATGCTCATGCGTGTAAAATGGAATGCTGATTGATTCAGCTCATTTAATGAATTTGTAATTTCAAGTTTACTAATGCTTATTTTATTTTAAAACTTTGCTATCCTCTCTTATTTTCTATTTCCGGCCAAAATAAGCGCGGAGAATTGCTTATGTAAATGAGGTTGCAAACTGTATAAGTATTTAAGACATGTCTTTTAGCCAAAAGAGAGAGAACGCCTTCTCGCTGTTTTACCCCGCGCGTGCTTTTCATGTCTGCCTTTACAGCCAGAACTTAGTTCTCGTTGATATTTGAAGACGTATTGCAGTTTTTTGCAGTCTTCTCTCTAAATACGTAGTATTAAAAGGCCAAATCTTCGTGTTACTACTCTCTGTAAAGCATCTAAGTTTAGTTCTTATTTAGTTTAGTTAGTTTAATTCTTATTTTCTACGTTTTAGACCATAATTGCTGGTCTCTGTTAAGTGCGGGAACGGCTGTACGCTACGTGAGAAATAGAGGGTAAATTTAACCCTTCTTATCTTTGTTGTATTTCCTACACGCGCACGAACATAGCTTTAGTATGATCCCTGTTCCTACTCAGGACTCCAGTTATGTTTGCAAAAACAATTAGAAGTAATAGAAATCCTGACAAATTATTCAGAGTATTATATATTCCAAATACTTATGATTTCTTTATTTTCTCCTAAAATATATGATTAATAAAAACTAGGCTTATATTTATGTGTTTAAGTTTGCAATATTTCTTCAAAATCGAGTAATTCTTCCAAAATGTTTTAAAGCCCAAAAGCGATTATTAATCTCGAAGTGGGATTTTGCAACGCTTCACAATAAACAGCGTATCACTCTGCGTATCGAAACGTTGCCACCTAATATTATCGTTCTGTACTATTTTTAAAGAAATTAAACAATGAAGAATCTACACGTACGTAGGTATGCTTCTCATATTGTACGGTACATAGAACGATGGTATATAGAAACATCCAGTTTTAAATAACGTAGTCCTCTACCCGCATATGTGCACCAAATTTTGCATTTGAAATTTCTTTTATTATTTTTCTCGTATTTTGTAAAACTTCAATGAATTTTTGACTAACACACCCAACGATTTGAAAGCGAGCAATGGTAACACTCTTTGAAATAAAACTTTTTTATCTCCAGCGCCATACGTAAAAATGTAAGATTTATCTTTCAGTTTTAATTAACGAATTCGGCTCTATTACAGCAATGTGTTGCCCCGGCTGGAAATAAAATACTTTTATTTTCCACACTGTAGTGTGCTGTTATTAACTAAAACTTGAGACACTTTCAAATTTAACCTTGAAAATTACTGAGTAATTAACTAAGTGGTTTAAAAGCAATAAACACAGTTCTTAAGAATATTTTTTCCTACTTTTTAATGCGATTGATTTAAATAAATACGCATTAAAATCATGAGATGTCTAATTAGAAATATTCAGTATTTATATGAAATTAAAATTATTACATGTTTCCTTTTTTATAATAATTAGTTTTTACTGCTGGCCGCGAGAGAGGCTAGTCTTTAAGGAAATGATATAGCGAATATAAAAATATATACGACAACCTCTAACACACTATCCGGAATTTTAAAGACATACTGGTTTTAAATATTTTATGATTTTGCTGTTGAATTGAGTTTTATGTGGCGTAACTGCGAAGAACGTGATATTTAATAAATAAAGTTAACACGCTCATAAATTTAATAATAAAATGACGAAAAATGCTTGTTTGCCATCCTAGTATGAAAACTGAATATTGAAATGGGAAAAGTGCTTCTTAGATTGTCACATCAATTTATATGGATGTCATAAGCCATCTTTAAAATCTTATAATTACAAGAACAACAGAGCAGTGCTGAGGAAAAGATGAGTAATTGCTGTTATTCAGTTAATGATTTCATTAACAGAAAATACTGCTATCAACAGCTGGCATATGTAAGCACATTTTATAATTTTGATTTTATTCATGTAATACTGAAAAAGCTTGCAGTTTAATTACATTTGTATTATTTATTTTTTAATCACAGGAATAATATTACCACAATCATAAATCCAAATTTCTGAAATATTATCAGATTTTTTACTTCTTCTGTAAGATACAGTTTTCAGTTTCTAAATTAATTTTTTCAGTATACGTTTCCCATGTAAATATAAATTAAACTGTTCTTCAAACTTTTACTCAGTGCTTAATCTTAAAAAGCCTTTCTTATACCGTTTTTATAAACGTGTTCTTTACTTATGACAAGTACAAAAAAATTCCTTGGGAAGAAACTAAAGCCTCTGTGACACATTATATTACTTTGATATACAGACCATATTAGATGCAGTGGAAAACTGCGACAGAATTAAATCCAAGTGCCCGGAGACGAAAGGAAATAATACTAGAGAAGCATTACAGAAATATATTTCTACTTTTTTTCTGCCAACGAAAGGAAAAAGAGACTAAGTTTGTCTACGTAGTTGCATTCAAAAAATCCTAATATCTCCAGTCAGTGCTGAAAAATGTGACCATTGGCGACCACTTTTCCAACAAAGGCGACTTAACGCCGCTGTTTGGAGATCTAAAAAATGAAAGAAGAAAGAAAAAATGTTAAAAAAAATCTCTACAATGTCATGATTGCATCTACTGTGTGAGCTTGGAACGCGCTAACCGACCATATCACGGATATCGCATCACCATTTGTTATTTCTAGCCGCTTTCCGCGATATTTACGTGCAATTGAAAGGAGTATTTGCAGTTCAAAAGGGGATCGAGTAAAAATCTGAAGAGGTAGATTTAGAGGTGAACATCATAAATCGTCCGTTCTCATTTGATCCTTATTATATGTTATTAAAGTAATGCATGTTACATATGCACAAATTATCTTAATGTGAAAATTGGTTGTAAAAAATTATACATACTTGAATATGAATAAAGTTAACAGAAAAATTTCGAGTTACCATTATTTCTAAATTAGCAATATGTCTTTAATTTAGTCACTGACTGACAAAAAGTGAAGGTAGAAGCTAGGCCAACTCTTTGTTGTAACATTGCGGATTGAGGTATTGCTGTATCTAGCTAACTAATAAGCTTCTACCCCACTTTGGAACTCTGAAGGAGAATGCATTGAGGTGCGGTACGAGAGTCTTTTACCCCCTTTCCCTAGCATAAACCTCTCGAGTGGATTTCGGCCCATTAGGCATTTTGAGTGGTTCCTTTTCTCCCAGACACTATGCGCTTGCACATATCCATAGCTATTCCGAGTTTCGAACCCGGTTCCTTAGATACAGAAGTCATTACTAACTATTATACTGTCTGAGCGGCACTGATGGACTACAGTATGATCATAATTGTGCACATCGTGGGTTTATTATTTAATTTTCAAATTTATGAACCACTTAAAACCCTTGTGATTTTTCCAAGGCTGCACTTGAATATTCAAATTAATGAACAAACGTTTGGACAAAAGGGAAGTGAGAAACATTTGAACAACTTGAGATCTAATATGAACTCTTCTAGTTTTAAAGAAGGCATTAATTTAATTTTTTACCATTGGTTGTACAGCTGGTCTACTGAGGAATTAATGCACTGCGGCCAGGATAGTTCATACAAAGGGGTTATTAAATTACGATGCTGGGTTTCAGCCATTTCTTTGCATACTTTCACAAATTATTTGTAAACAGAACTAAGGTAATTATATGTAATATTATTGTAAGCCATTCTAGGGAACTTTTCTTTTTGAAGTGCTTTATTTTTCTCCTCAGGAATGCAAAAGCTTTCTTAAATACACCGTTTAGTATCCATGACAGTGTGACAATTTACAAATGTCGAGAACGAAATGCGCAATGTGTGCTTTTTCTAGCCCTTTTCGCATTGGAGCCCTGGTAAAGATAGTGGACTGACTGTATTTTTATTGACTGGTGTTGTTTGCGTTTAGTTAGTTTCCTGTTTAAATTACATATTGAATTAAAAACACATTTATTATAATTCTATGAGGAGCTCTATTAACAGTACAACTAAGCGAATTGACAATTAATACTGAAGGCTTAGAAACGGTTATTTACAGAAGTTTTTGTCTTCATTATATAAAAATTTTGCTAGAAGCCAGAGTCGGCATAATCTTAGAGCTTTCAGAGTCATTGCTCTTTCTGGAACAGTCTGCAGACAGAATTAGTAATGACATGTTAATTTTTTGATTGTATTTTACCTCCCCTGATTCATTACAGTTGAAAACGGAGTCTAAATGAGATCAGCCACAATAACAGTAACCGATTATTTGCATTCGGGTGGGAACTGACGAAAGTACAAATAAAGGCAAATAGTAAAACAGTTGGATTAATTTACATAAAACTGTACGTACTATATTTCATAGCTAAATAACCTTTTACTATATATGAGGACGACAGTACTGCAGCAAAATGCCAAAAATTTTTCTTGGTAATAGTTAAACTCACAATAATATTGTTGTTAAATTGATTCGTAACTGCATAAACCATCCCACACGCAAGGAAAAAATAAAGCGCTATTTTACTGAAAATAAAATAAAATATAAGTTAAAAAAATTCTGAAAGCTTTCAGATTTTATCTTCACCCAAACAAAGCTTTTTTTCATTTATATACACATATCCATTTAAAAAATATTTAAAAGCAGCTTTAGAATTTCCGGTAGACAGTCTCGCGCGCTCGAGATAAATATGTATTACTCCGTACAGTATTGCCACTGCATCTGAGAGCTTCGTTGTTTCCCATTCAAAATTTGATAGGTACCGTTGCGTTTTCACAGTGTGATAAACATGCATACATTCATATAGATTCTTCATTATTTAATTTCTTTAAATATACTACAGGGCGATGATATTTGGCGGCAAAATATTTGAAACGTGATTCAATGCAAAATGCCGTTTCAAGAAAAATAGCCCTTCTCGTCTAACGTCCGTTTTGGGCTAATAAAATGCGTTTTAATTACTCTCCCGTTTCTACAACAAGTAAACTGCTTGGATCCTGATCACTTTATATCCTTCACTTTTTCAGACATGGTAATAGATTAGTTCGTTTTCGCAACCACTTTTGAATGTTCAAGGCATGGAACAGAAGAAAATCTGATCTTTACATTTACATTGTAAAATAAATTCGTGTCAGCAAGGACAGGACTTTTCCTAATTTCTACATATATATTTCGATATAATTTGAAATAGTTAAACATTTATGCGAATTCAAATATGTTCACAATGGCAAAGCAAAATTAAAAGGAATTGGTATAAATCAGTGCAAACAATCATTTTGCAGAACTGACGTAATAGGAAGGAACTTTAATAATTCTGTGCTAAGTTTAAATTAAAATAGCAATCAAAACCGAGAGCAATTTCTAATAACACCAGGTAATTAAAGCTGAACAAAAACGAAGAACGAAGTAATGAAAGTAAAAGGAGCTGCAATTTATGCACGTGAAAATAGTGTACATCTAAGCACTGTATGTAAAATCCAGATCAAACTTTTCACTTGCAAAATTCTATAAATTCCTTGCTATTTACATAGCAGCCAGGTAATAACAGGCAAACAGAGAGCAACACTGAGATACACAAAACTCAATCCACTAAATTACAAGGAACATCAACAGCCCAACTTATTGAAACCTTTTTTATCTCGTAACTGAAATTTGCATGGTTTCGTTGATTAAATAAAACGGATATGAGGGAAAATGAAGAGAGCAGAAAATCATAAATATCAAAAATTTATTCTTAGCAAATTTATTTCATTAAAATATTTTGACACTGCCGTTTTCAAACTAGATTGTCGTTTGAAAAACTCTGCATTACCGATATTAACACAAGAACAATGCTTTATCCAGTGAAACCTTGCCAAGGCCCTAAACAATCATTTCAGCAACAAATGTGAATTTTAAGGTCTATTACATAACATTACACAAATAACATATGTAAATCAAATATGAATACATCAAACGCAAATGTTTCATTTCAAATAAAAAAAATGCTGAACTTTTTAAAGAACTTTTCAAATCAAGACAAAAAAAATTCATGCTTGCATCATGGGAAAGAAAGAAAAAATAAAACATTGAAAGGATTCATATTTTAAGCATCGATCAAAAGGCTTTTTTTAAAGTTTAATATGGTTTATGAGTAGAGATTATCGATAGAAATGGCCGAGGTGGATATTTACCAAGAGTAAACCTTCGTGGAGGACTCGTTACGTATATTGAAAACCACGAAAATCAACCTGCAACCAGCCCATTTGGTTGGAATATGATCCCAGGTCGAATTACTAATGTCTAGTGACTTGACCGCTCAACCGCTAGTGGATTAGATTGAGAAATTTACGTATCCTCTGTATATTGAAAAACGGAGAATATTCAATATAATTCTACAAAATGCTTAATTAGATACTTCATGAATTAAATTTATATTTATTTAAATCCGTCAAATTAAAAATGAAAATAAAAGAATGTTTTTAAGAACTGCACATATTTGCTTTAAATAGTTAGTTTTTTAATTGACAACAAACAGATTAAATATGAAAGAATAATATCTTAGCTTTTTCGCATGGCAACAGGCTCGAATGAATAAAATAAAGCATTAAAGTGAAACAATACAAAATCTTATCTCCAGACTAAGCCCTTTGGGAGCTAAAGATAAAAAACAAGAACTGCAAAACAGATTAAAAAGACTACTCAAAAAAGCATTTATAAAAACTATGTACATGTATAATACGTATGCAAACACGCAATTTACCTTTGAGTTAGACAAGTCAAATTTAAATTTATAAAAATTCACTATTCATTTGTGATTTATGTTTAATGCCACAAAATTAAGTATTCTTAAAGCCACGTTCTTACCATTTATCTTGAAAGAAAATCCATAAACTTATATAACTTCACTTAAAAATATTAAAAATTAATCTTCTTATGTACTTTTTTATCGTAAATTTAAAATGGATTTAAAAGCATAATTTTATTTCTTTATACTAGTAAACTATTATGTTTGCATCCATTAGTTATAAATGGATTTACTCACCAACTATTCCTATAAACATGAAAGGTATAATATTAAAGGTCTTATGTAATTTTATTTCTTTGAATTCCTGGAAACCTTACCTTCTTTATGAAATTACAGTTTAATATCTCACTAGATGCAAGATTCCCATGAGCTATCGGGCTTAGCTCGAATTTTTTTTTCCTTTATTCCTCCTTGTGCTTCCCTCGCTAACTTTTCCGGTTAAGTTTAAAACTGAAAATTAAGAGAAGAAACGCCTAATCTACATACTAAAGTTATCTAAGCTCAGCTCTAATGCACTAAGTGTATTTATATCCGCCATCGAAGGTCTAGATCTGGGATTTTTTTAGGCTCCATCTCCTTTGTATATGTACTTTTTTTTATTTTCAAAGGATTTTTTTTATTGGTGAAGATTTCTTCCTGTAAAACCACTTGGGGAAGGAAAAAAATACTTTAAAATAATTTTATTCTCCGGTCGCGGTCTTTTTGAACATCATGTATTTTAAAGATAGAGTTGCCTGCCTTTTTATAGAGAAAACGATGTAAAAGGAGTAACACTTAACTAAATTGGAAAGCCAAATAACGTATATTACATTAGAGTAAGATGCAAAGCTTTTATCCATTAAGGTACCGACTTCTTTCATTCGTTTATATTCTTTTCCTGAATGTAATTTTGAGATATTTATATGAAAATTCTAAAATTGTTTTCATTCGATCAATTTGTTAACCGAAGGATTTTATGCAGACATTTAAGCAGATCTGCTATCTTTTTAGATCTTCCATTGAATCAGATGTTTATCTGAGAACTAAGTGCATTTAAGGCGAAAGCCTGCATTTCAGGTAAGCAACTGTTTAAAGAAAAGCATTAATTTACGCGTCTGAATTTTATTGCACTGACGCCTTCTGAAGTAAGGGAATGTAAGAAGCCTTCCGTACCATTTATGGAAATTTAATTAAGTACGAAGACACTAAAAACTCATTTCAAGTTAGTGAGTGTAAAGAATTTTGTTGAATTTTATCTTGCATTCATGCCGATGTCTAAGATATACATCTGTATTTCTGCTTCAAAATAATGAATGCGTTATTCTTTAGTTTCAGACAATCAATAATTAGATCAGTTTAAAATTTTATGTTTCATTAATCAGAGCACATGTTAACACATTACGGTATCTGAGTAGCATGTGATGTAAAATTTTCAGATTAAGATCTTAGATTTCTGAAACAAATTTTGATTATTTGCATATTTACTCGTATTTTTTTCATAAGCATAATTCAACTAACTTTCATTACGCAAAACTTTAGACAAGTGACTTAGAAAAGATTCAAACTGTTTCCGATAATATACACTCACTTCCAAAAGTTCAGCACGGAGAGGAAACTGCTAATTTTCGGAAGCCAATCAGAATTGAAGAGGATGCAATTCGCTGCAGAGGTAGATGAAAGTATGCAAATATGTTAGGTAACAGCCAATCGCGCTTTCATGTCACGAAAATGCAAAAAAAGGCAGAAGAAGCCAGCTTTATGAAGGGTTACAGAAGTTGATTGCTAGTTGCTCTTTTCTTCGGCGTTCATCATTCTGTAATTTCCTGTTTATGGAAACAATTCCAAACCCCACAGACAGTTGTCCGAAGACCCGTAGCCGGTCGTCCAAGAGTTACAATCCCCGTGGAAGATCGATATATTGCTAGTGTAGCCAAGCGGAATCGGAAAGCGACCTCCACACGTGTGACATCTATGGTTACAGCGTCTATTGGTAAGGCGATATCTGCAGCTACTGTACGCCAAAGATTACATATGAGTGGACGGTACGTTCGGGTACCTCCAGTTTGTGTTCCTCTATCCGTCCAATCAAGAGGGGCACGACTACAGTGGTGCCGGGAACATGTCAATTGGAATGTGTCTGACTGGGGCAATGTAATGTTTACTGATGAGTGAAGATTTGCTCTGGAGCCAGATGACAAACGTATAAGGATATGGCGTGAACAGCGAACACGCGATCAGTCCGGAAACATCACCGAACATCACGCATTCCGAGGCGGAAGCATTATGGTGTGGGCAGGGATTTCATTAGGATACCTCACCGACCTGCACATCTTTAAACGAGGTTCTTTGACGGCTGTCCGTTATCTTTGACGGCTGTCCGTTATCTTTGACGGCTGTCCGTTCTTTGACGGCTGTCCGTTATGTATGCATATTATATTGTACTTTTGTACTTATAGATTGAATTCTGTTATACAGCATACTCATGTAATTCAAATATTGAATATTGTATTGTTGACGAAAGATACCAAAATGTACATTGTAACCAAGCTTAATTGTGACTCCGTAAACTTCGAATTTAGTTAAATATATGCCGCTAGTCTGCTGGGCTCCCCTGGCGGTGGCGGTAGCAGGTTGTAGAATGTCCTTCACTGTGAGGGCATTATTCCGCTTGGTTCACACCTTAGGTCGGAAGCCCTCACTGTGGTGTTATGTCCGTTATCGAGGTGAAGTTCTAGAACCCATTGTAAGATTGTACGCTGCAGCAGTTAGCCCTACGTTTGTTTCAATGGACGATAACGCACGTTCCCATAGAGTCGATGACTATCTGCAGAGTGAAGGGATTGCGCGCATGGTGTGGCCAGCATATTCGCCCGACCTTAATCCCATTGAAATTCTTTGGAATGCTCTGGGCCGTGCTGTATCTTTACGTTTCCCACCTCCAGCCACTCTTATTGAGCTGGAAACTGCTCTACAAGAAGAATGGGGATTGCTTAATTATGCGGTGGTTGACCACCTAATTGAAAGCATGGTCACAAGATGTAAACTTTATATACAGATGAGGGGGATCATATACCCTATTAACGTCCTTTTTTTCATTTTATGCTGTTTATTTTCACTTTATACATAATTCTGTTTAAGTATCCAGTATGTCATTATCTGATAACTTACAAAAATTTAATATTGTTTTCATTTCTGTATATAATTATTGATTTTGCTTTATGCATAAATATATATGCTACTTTCCTGCCGAATTTTGTGTCAATCAAAGCAGTATATGTTTT